>JADNYJ010000075.1:0-181641 GCA_015501075.1 Gymnopilus junonius | reverse complement strand
GTTTCTTCTTAAAATAGAATTACTCGTGACCAGCTTAGGTAACGGGCCTAGACCCGTTACCTAAGCAGATCAAGGCGGCGCTTGAAATTTCTCGGCCAACGCCGGACGGAGTCGAGTGACTCTTCGACCCAGCGTAAAGTCGATTGCTCATCGTACCCCGGTGCGCTCAGTCAGCCCCTTCGGTGCTGACTGAGCCCGCCTCGGTCTGAGTAATCGAATCCTTGTCGGATTATTAATCCTGGACGGATTTCGTAAGTAAATCGCTCCAGATATTAACTCAGCGTGATCGCTGTAGGACCTGAAGAGCCTTTAAAAAGGCGAAAGTGGATGGAATTTGTCCCCCAAGTTCCCACTTGTCCGTAACAGCCCCCCGGCCTTCAGTTGCAGAATACCACCACCACCCTAACCCCCTGCTTGTTCACCGCTCCCAACCGACATTCATCATCGTCAGCCCCGATGTCGACCCTGCTTTTCTTCGCGCTCTCTCCCCAGCCGTCCATGCGTTATCCGGAGCCACTTTGGCTTCCGGCGGTCTCGACACCGAATCGCACGACGCCGCCTCCAGGCACGCCCGTCACTCGGCGTTGCAGGGGGCGAGTTCCCTCGAGGAACTTATCGCGATGGTCCCATCGGACTATCGTGATGTTTTGCGGCCGTTCATCTTGGACGTTGCCGGCTTAGCCACGAAACGCGTCGCCGTAATGGAGACGTTCGCTAAGTGGAAGGCGCATCAATCCGCCTCGCCCAAAACATACCCGTCCTTCATCCTGACGAAGGCGCCCAGCGTACAACTCTCCAAGGAGTTTGCTGGTACGGACGTTGGACGCTCTTCTGCGAGCGCCCTCGAACGTAAGCATGCGGAGTATTGCGATGCTCTGCTTGCTGACGCTCTTAAGACTAAGGAGTCTGAGCGTGCGCTTTTAGACGGATTGATCGATCCCGCCACCATGTGGGCCCGGGTCAAAGATCCCCTCGACCTCGCGTTGAGGCGATCCTTGCATCCCGCCGCACACTCAAGGTGGTCCCCGTCGCTGGCGGGGAACCCGGCGAAGTCGAATACGCCGGATGGGAGGTATCATCAGTGGCGGTGCGTCAATCGTACGAAATACGAGAGGACGCCGTGGCCTTCGCTTTCCGCGCCATCTCTATAGTAGAGGGACGGCACATCGCGCAGCGATCCAAACTGGATCGCAAGAAAGAGATCGCCCGCTCTGCGGACGTAGAGATGGCCGACGCCTCCAAGCCCGGCCCATCCATCCAGTCAATGGTGGATCGAGCAGTCTCCGCCCGCTTTAAAAAGGCCCTCCCGACGGTGAGTCAGGACCTTTATAATCGCTTATCCTCTACTCACCTCCCGCCTCTAGCGCTCCAACAACGTGAAGAAGGCGGCGAATGGAGGGGTAAGCAACGTCGACGAGCTCCGCGCAACCTTACGCGCGCTCGATCGACCCGCTCCTACGATCCGAAAGCTAACGCCTTACCAGAAGCGCCAGTCGGATCGCAACGCCAAGGCCTCCCAGAAGAGGGACTTGCGTGGGGCGGCAGCACGCGAGAAGCGCCGCAGTCAAGTCGTCAAGGACAACAAGCGGCGCGACAAGCCCGCCGGCAAGCAGACCCGCAAGCCGCGCGACAAACACCACGACCTGATGAAGTGATCGGCGCTTCCAGGCCTGGTACCCGTTTATCGGGGAGGTGGGGAGGATCGGATGTGTTTTCCGTCAAGTCAGACGGCTCCGATCTCGGCGGTCCACTGGGCATGGACCGCGGCGGCCTTTCACGGCCCTTCAGGTATGATGACCCGACTTCCTACCCCGACTGGTTGCTCACAGTCCCTTATCCCTCTGCAGTCAACTATGTACTTTTAAATACGCCTGTAAATGTATTAGAAGCGTCCCAATTTAAAGACTCAGTACACTTGTCCCCTGGAGTGATAATCCCGCGTGAAATTGAGTTAGAACTCAGTGTCGGAATGCGTTACATGATGCATTCGCCCCGCAATCCTAAGTTGATAATGGATGCGTGGAAAGACTTTGATCGAAGAATAAGATGGAGACTCTTGTTCTCTTTTCAAGCCGAAGACAATTCGGAATACGATCCAGACTATGAAGTTGAGCGTGAGCCCACTTCTAAACCGCCTCCAATGTTACCGCTCTATCTCGAACTCGGTCTCCGTAAAGGTCAGCTCTTGGTTAAGAAAACCATAGCTAATTTGCCTTCGGAGAAAGTTGACGTCGTTAAACGATCGCTTGCGCCTAATCGTCGCCGAATAGAGAAGTTTTTAATTGATAATGAATATGTAGTTACCAATACAGATAAAAACTTGGGAATAGCGGTCTCTAAGCGAGAGTGGGTCGTTGAGAAATGTCGGGACTTGCTGGCAGATGTATCTACGTATACACCCCTTAACCCTCTGACAGCATATAGTCTCTTAGACAAACAATGCGATAATATGCTCGACCTTTCGATCGCAGCAAAGGCCATAGGCCAGGAACAATTATCGACGTTTTTACGGTCACAGGTGACTCCTTACGAGTCTTTACCTGGTGGAAAACGAAAATACGGTAAACATAGCGTACCGCAGTTCTACGGGATTCCTAAAATTCACAAAGAACCCGTAAAAATGCGGCCAATAGTACCTTGTCACAGCGCTATTATAAATCCCGCTGCTAAGTTTGTCTCAAAAAATCTTAAACACCTCGTAAAAGGTGCGCCAACCGTTATACACGGAACTAAAGACTTGGCGATAAAATTAAGTAAGATCCAGTTCCAACCTCGACGTAAACTATACATAGTTACTGGAGATGTTGTAGCTTATTACCCTAATATACCCATTGACTTATGTCTTAAGCGTATTGCGACCTTTTGGTTATGGGATTACTACGGTAGAGTTGGTGAGCGTAACACGCTCCAGCCCGAACAAATTGAATTTGAACAATTGTTCGTGAACGCTTTGAGCGTTGGTAACCGGGATCTTGTAGTACAGTATGATAATACGTTCTATCTCCAAAAACGGGGCTTGGCCATGGGTGTGGCCGACTCCCCGGATCTTGCCAATCTTTATGCTTGGGAAGATGAGAGAACGTGCGGTATCCTAGATGACCCCAAAGTAGCATTCTACGGGCGTTATATCGACGATGCGCTAGCTATTGTTTACGCTTCTTCCGAAGAGGAAGCGCTTGGTTTAGTTAGTCGCGTTAAAATCGCCGAATGTACTATAGAGTGGAACGTGTCGGATCATTTTGCTCCGTTCCTGGACATGATGCTTTATATCGACGCGAAAGGCGCGTTGCAGCACCGTCCGTACCGTAAGGCACGTAACCACCAGGAAAGAATTCCATGGATCAGTCATCATCCCCTCGACGTTAAGCGAGGAACCTTTATCGGAGAGATGAGTAGGCTAGCCACCCTCAGTAGTCAATTCACGGACTATCGAGATGCGCTTTCGGCACTTGCAGGCCTGTATTGCGCGCGTGGTTATCCGAGTGATCTAGTATTTGCTTGGCTCAGGAAACACATCTCAGAACGCTGGGAGAAAAGGCTTTCTGAAGCTACAGATAAGCCAGAGCACGATGACGTTCTGGTGCTGAAAACCGAGTATAATACCGCATGGAATTACTTTTCCGCCAGTAAACTTGGTGAAACGGTTCTACAATATTGGCACAATTATGCTGATTCTAATCAGAATCAGCAGGTAGGGGAAAGGTTAATCCTGAGTACCCGCTGGTAGACGGTGGATGGCAAGGACTATCTGAGGTCCATTCGAGCCTTTTGACTCGGATGCGTACTTCTAAAGGACTTGAAGAGTTGCCGGATATCAGAAAGATCAATATTACCAATCGTCGAATGATAGTATCGCGGAAACGAACCCGCAATCTATTCGACTTAACTAGTCTTTGGAAAAAGACCGTTTTACATCAGTTCGAGGTAGATGCTTCGGAACTGGTCCAAAAGGGTCCACCCCATGATGATGACGATATTGAAATGTCCGACCCGTCCTCTGAAGAGGAAGAGGATCAACGGGCGGCTCGTCTCGATCGAATCCATGATGAAATGGATATGGAGTGGACAGCAGGACCACAGTTCTACCTAGACAACGCATAATTGCCACTTGGCGACGTTCTAATGTAGGCGGACGGCTTATATGATTCCTTGAAAGGGGAGCTTCGGCGTAGGCGTGATTGCCAAAACCCAAACTTGGAGGATAAGCTGCTGCATTGTTGGATTGCTTAATAAGCGCCCTATAGGCGCTGAACAGGATCCCTCTTGTCGTTTGGACATATAAAACAAACGCTTTCGAGCGGATGGTACCTACCAATTCACTGGACGCCTTGTTGATGTCTTCTGGAGTAGTAGCTCGGTGTAGTAGTCTTAATTGGCGAGGCGCTGGGCGAGGCCTGGGAGTCGGATCTTGGAAGGTCGGCGCAGACTGGGAGTCCCTTCGGGGCATTAAATCCATCGTTAATATGTCTGAATCTGCGATGCACTCGTTATTAGCTCTTGAGTACTTCGGTCCCTGAGATAGACGAGAGAAGTTTGGAACGTTACAGTTACACCAACACTCATCCGCTTATGCCCGCCCAATGCCTCTTTTGGTAGAGGCGCACAAATAGACGTTGAGATTAAAAGCTTGGTAGTATCGGATTCAGCCCGTGTGGCTTAAAGCGCTAGTGCGGCGACAATATATATTGAGGGAGGGATTTGTTTCCCGACCATTGATAAAACCTCGTATGAATTGTCCCGGGAGTGTACGTGTCCCATCGAAAGAGATGTTTGCGGATGTCTTGGACGGTCTGGATGTACGGCGAGTACCCTACGGGGGCCCAACTTAAGCACTCGCACTCGACGGAAAGGGATCAAACCCACCACGCCGATACGCTTTAACATCGATGCGCACCCGACTACTTTGGGAGACAGATTCTCTGTCGTGCATGGAAAACCAATTACCAGTCGAAATCGATGCCGAATCTGTAAACAGACTAGGAGCGGTCATTTGGTAATACGCGTAGAACTATTTACTGGCGTAAAACAGTTCAATTAATTCAGCCACGGTTTGTGTGGTCGGTGCTTGGATCACTGCTGGTCGAAGACCAGAACGTTCGAAACCTTGTTGGTGCTTCACCCTAACCGAACCTAACCGTACGAACCATTTATTGTAATGATAAAATACCTGAGAATAGCTGATACAATTCATCTCTCAAGCTAAGCTAAATCTAGCCATAAAACAACGAAAAGTCCTAAGTTCATTAGGCACGTGACATGTACTATTTATGGTTTGCTCACATGCTTCTTCTTAAAATAGAATTACTCGTGACCAGATTAGGTAACGGGCCTAGCCCCGTTACCTAATCAGATTCAAACTGCGCTTGAATTTCTCGGCCTACGCCGGACGGACTCAAGTGACGAGTCTACCCAGTGTAAGTCGATTACTCATTGTACCTCGGTGCGCTCAGTCAGCCCTTCGGGCGCTGACTGAGCCCGCCTCGGTCTGAGTAATCGAATTTCTCAGCCGCTGATTAATTCCGGTCGGATTTCGTAAGTAAATCGCACCGGATATTGACTTAACAGTGAAAGCTGTAAGGATCTGAAGAGCCTATAAAAGGCGAAACTGGATGGAGGTTGTCCCCCAACTTCCCAGTTATCCACAGCGTCCCCGGCCTTCAGTGCAGGACAACAACAACCACCCTAACCCTAAGTTCCCACTTGTCCGTAACAGCCCCCCGGCCTTCAGTTGCAGAAAAAACACCACCACCCTAACCCTAAGTGAAAGCTGTAGGATCTGAAGAGCCTTATAAAGGCGAAACAGGATGGAGATTGTCCCCCAATTTCCCTGTTATCCACAGCGCCCCCCGGCCTTCAAGTGCAGGAATACCACCACCACCCTAACCCTAAGCTGACCTGTAAGGCTCCAACCATATAGTATACGTATAGGGTCAACAGCTTAAATATATGGATACGGTTGTTTAGTGTATATTTACTGTATATATACAGTTATATGGCTAGTTGTATACGGTTCCAAAAAAGAAATAAAAATCTTTTTTCTATTTATGAAAAACAGAGTTCTACGGCCGCCTATGGGTCAATCCTTCTTGCCTGACATGCTCCTATGCTTTTTGTGAGGTGCTGTAAGCTCGTCCGGGTCTCTCCAGTTGAAAGGCCACTCCGAATCCACGCCTTTGCTAATAATGCCTCCCGAATAGTCTTGTCGCGCATCGATAATGAATGGCAAGTGATTTGAAATTCAGTGATGCAGTGATCGGCATTGCAACTCAGGGGGGAGGGGGTAAAACAGCAGTTCACGGAGGAAAGCACAGATATATTGGGTTGTAGTGAGGTATAACAATGAAATGAATGGAAAAGCGATATCACGAAGGGCAGATCAGCCCACAACGTACGCGTTGAAAGCCTTTGCTGGTGTTGTAGATGGTTGAAGTAAGAGATTGTGGAGTCACGAACCGTGACATCAGCGTTTATAAGCAATGCCGAGGGTGCCGGGTAAGCCACCTGAGCCTAACTGTATAACTGTACAGTATACTGTATATTTACTGTATACTGGGATTTCTCGATGGGGGTCTATACGTATACGTATACGTATACAGTATTAACCGTATATATACGGTAGGTATATAGTACGGTTGGAGCCTTACTGACCTGGCTTCCTTACTGCCGCAAGGTCTCTTCCTCAATTCTCACGAGGCACTAGTGCAACTATGCAGGTGACAAGCGAGGCTAGGCTGCAGGCGTTGGAGGACGAGATAACAGGTGACTTGAAGAAGGAAACAAGGCGGTTAAACGACGAGATATTGCTGCTATGTGGCGATGTGGATGACCTAGCTGTGGCGGTGAGTTTCTGTTCGCCTTTCATCTCTTACATACTCTAATGCCTAGCCCAAACAACTTAGGTTCGAGGAAGTAAGAGGAGCGGCAGTGGGCAAATTCACTACTAGCGTAAAGAATGCATGGCAATCCCTTTCGTCAAATTTTAATTAAAGTCTTGATGATCATTTGTCATAATCACTGGAGATACAAAGGTCGCAGAACAACGCAAGACATGACAGACGTAAAAGAAAAGAAAAAAAGGAGATTACGGTAAATGGTAAAGTGGATCGATAAGAGTTCGTTTTGTACGTAGAGGTAGATAGTAACGGAAAAGAAAGTAGGCATAGCAGTGTTCAGCAATAATACATCGACGAAGGAGAAATAGACGGAACAAATCAAGATGGAAAAGACAGGAGAAGAGAAGAGAAGAGAAGAAAGAAAGAAATCATTACTAACCGTCAAGGGCCCTATTCGAACGCAGATCGAAGTCCAGACATACTAATTTTTTTCCCAAACAGTTTCTTCATCCCAAGAAAGAAACGCATTACTACCACCGCAGCGGACGCCTAAGCATCACCACCCGTTCCTCCCTCTTTCGCCTTCCCATTATCCCTTGCATCCGCACCACCTTCTTTGACCTCGGCTTCAGCACCAGCACCCCCTCCTGGAGCATCCTCCGCAGCTCCAGCTTTATCACCCCGACCCGCCTCCGATGCGCCTCGCGAAATCCGACCTTCAGCCCGACTCGCCCTCCCGCCAGCACCAGCACCGCCAGCGAGACCACCGGCAGAATCGCCAGCAGCGCCGAGGATGAACCCGATATCGCCGCCCTTGGCTGCTCCGTCGCCTCGTTCCCATGAAGTCGCGGATGCACCTGCGCTAGTGCCTGCGGGACCGTGTGTTTCACGAGGGCTGCGAGCGCTGGAAGGAGGGATGGACGTGGCGGATGTGGCGGTACCCGGAGGAGAGACGGTGGGTACTGCGCTGTGTGCGTTGGTGGGCGGATTGGTGAACACCTCGAACCAGGAGGCGTCGTGTGGGGAGGTGATGGGTTGCCCTAGGAAGGAAGGAAGAGGGAGGAGTCAGAATATGAGATGAAATGGGAAGTGAGAGGAGAGAGACAGAGACGTACCTGCAGCGCCATGTCCGCTGGCATTCCGCGAAATCGTGTCGTTTCTGGGGGAAGGCGAGGCAATCGGCGGAATACCAGGATGTTCGTGCCCATGGTTGGGCCAATCAAGTCCGCCAGGGCCGTTGCTTGCCATTTGCTGTTGCTGTTGCTGTTGTCGACGATCCGCCTCAAGGAGCACAGCAAACGGCTGTTCGGACGCGAATGGCTGCTGATGCCCCGGATGACGCTGAGGGATCATGTTGGCCGAGGGTGAGTAGAGAAGTGGGTCGTATTGCGGTCCTTGCGGGGATGGATCGTTGAATCTTCCTCCTCCTCCTCCTGCACTACCTCTAGGGCCACCATAGCCACCACCACCGTTGTGAGCCGGTCCTCCCATGTCGCGGACGAAGGATGACTGTCCACGTTGTGAGAATTCATTGAGAGGGATAAAGGAAGGCGGAGGCGAAGTTTGCGCGCTCACAGGAAACATGGGGGTGTAAGCCGGGTTGGATTGAACCCTTGGTGGTGCATGCCGTCTCCTGGATGATACGGGTGGGGGTGGGGAGACGGAACCATGCTGTGATGCGACTGAGGACCGGAGCGCATCTGGCGGTAATCCCTGGCCGATTGGTCTGGGAGGTACAGGTCAGTACGTGGTGGGCCTCCGCTCATGAAATCGTTGGGTCCGCCGGATTGGGGTGCTGGAGAGCGGCGGCCTGGGTCCATGCTGTCGAGGGTGGACCTGGGACGTTTGGAGAGGCGGGGGTGGGATTCACGGACGTTGGAGGTGCGGTCGTTGGATACTGGCAGCAGAGAACCGATACCGGACGCGCTGGAAGAGTCCATGCGACCTCCGGAGTGCATGGGCGGCGGAGGCGGAATTTGAGGGAGAGCATTGCCTCCGCCGTTGCGGTGATGAGGGTGTCCTGGGGGAACATATTCGCTCTACGACATGAGATGACGTAGAAGGAGGTAAACGAGGCAGGATACGTACATCGTTCGGGTCCAAATCTGAAGCCATGCTCAGCTTCCCAGTCCGTCTTCTCTTCCCAGAACGAGTCACAGGTGCGTCGTCTTCCTCATCCTCATCGCCGTTAACGTCCTCTCCTTCGGCGTCATCGTCGAATTTGGATGCACTGCCCGCACCAGAGAAGTCTCCAGGACCCTTGATGTCCTTTTCGCCTTGGAACTGTAAGTGGATGGGTCAGATGATAAGGATCAGGGCAGTAAGACATCGAGGGGAAACATACCCGAATTTGTCTCTGGACAATATCGCGGATATCGGCTGAGCAATACTGGTGAGCTTCAGGTCATGGCCTGGACGGTCCTCTGTGCATAATAAAACGGATTTAAAAATAGAACAAGGGTCGAAGGAGGATGGGGAGTGGGCAACACGACAAGGAGGACGGCTTACCGAAGATAATGACCGCGACATCGACGGAACAGAGAACGCCTAGCTCGTAAGCTTTCTTGAAGAGGCCATTCTTGCGCTAGGGTGCCGAAAGAAGGGGCGGAAAAGGGAAGAGGGCGGGGTTGAATAAGTTGATAAGAATAGAGAAATTGCCAAGATCGTCATCAGCACAAAAATAGTTCCAATCTGCGCGAAATTGAGATCGAAATGCGTGCGTACCTTGAGAAACGTCACAGAACGGTTCCTTTCGTGCTGTGAAACCAAAATCCGTCAGTATTGCAAATTGCAAGAGGACGAGCCCCGAGTAAACAAAGGGATACGTAGGCTGAACTCAAGGGCGATTTCGAAAGAGGGGCGTAGAATGAGAATAACTCACTGTGATGGGCTGTATTTCGATCTTTCTCCTTCCCATGGTGTGTTTCTGGTCTGATAGGTTGCAAGGGACGAGTGGATTGGACTAGATCGACGGTGAACCAGTCAGAGTGTCGCGAAAACTCACACTTGGGCTTGATGACAAATACCCACTTAGCAGAGCATTTGTAAGCAAACAAATGTCATTTATTTGCACTCCGCTCGGCCCGATTGCTCGATTCCAATCTCGATCGCCTTCGTTTCTTTTCCTCCTGTCAACGCTACTTCGTTCTCTGCCATTGTCTTGAAATTATCTGCCAAGTCCGCCAACGATATGAGATCGTTGTCCCCCTCTACAAACTCAGCACCGCTTACCGAGGAGGCGATGATGTCTGGTGACAACCATCAACCAATCACGTTCTCGCAACACGCCGAATTCGACTTGCCTGCTGCTTGCACTCCTCCCATCACCATTCCCTACAACGTCCAGCTCTTACGCTGCTGGTGTCGCTGGCCGACGACGTTCACTCGACAAAAGTCTTGACCCTCAACTCGCCTGGTGCGACTTTTTGAAGGTTTCGACGCTCATACTCTCATTTCACGGATTGCTCTCTTGCCTGGTGCGGGAGCAATGAAATGCTTTTTCGTCTTGTGCGTCATCTCTTCTTCTTCTTCTCGTGGCAGCTGACCTGAGCGCTTTTCTTAGATTCCTCACACTTACCTCGCTTCTATCGACCGTTCTTTCCATTGGCCTCACCGTCCAACCTGAAACTGTCGTCGGCGCTCCTACGCTCGTGGTTTGGAACAGTGACGCCACCGACGTACCTCCTATCGAATTCGATCTCCGTTTCGTACAAGCCGGTGCAGACGCTGGATTAGCCTTCGCCAATATCGATCTGAACGCCGCTGGTCAATCCGGAAACGTGTTGGTGACCTTTCCTTCCGCTGGGTACGTTCCTTTCAATTCCTTTCCTTCTATTCTAATCGTATTCACGCTTTTAATAGGACAATACTCATTGGCTGCCGTGTTGGGTTAGTATAGCCCCCTTCTGTTCGTCATAGTTCTCGAATCACGCATGCTGATCTTCTCCGTTCGCAGAAACCCGCCCAACACATTTAGGCATGAGGTACCATCACCGCCGTTGCCTCTGTTGCCTCGACGTCCAGTCGGCTTCAGTCACAGCTCCTACGCCGATACCCACCGTTTCCTCTCAGTACGTCCCCATCACACCCTTCCTCCAAAGCTACACTGCCTAACTCTGTGTTCGTGTATCTAGATCATCGACGGGCTCATTGACATCTACGAGCGTCACGGCTACAAGTACCTCATCATCGTAAGTGTTCTCTGTATGACCACCTACCTTCTTTTCTGACAATTGTATGTTTCTTCATCCTAGACCTACCTCGTCATCTGCGTCGACTTCCGCCTCAGTTGTACCCCAGCCTGTCTCTCCTTAAAGAAACCTGCCAACGTCACAGCCATCGTAGCAGGCATCCTAGGCGCATTCGTCCTCATCGCCCTCCTCATCGCGCTCTTCCTCTTCCTTCGCCACCGCCGGCGACAACAAGAGAAATTCTTACAGGACCAACGTATCAGCTTCCACAAAGAGCTCATGGTTCAACGTCGCGAGAGGGCCTTACCCTCTGTACCCTCCTCACTGGCGTCATCTTCAGAAGTCAGTTTACCGAGATCCCTACGACCTGGTGCCCCGCCGAAGATTGATGTGGACCTCGAGTACGGATTCCCGCTCCCGCCGTCCAGCCCAAGCATCGTCAGCACGAGAGGCAGCAGGGAACGAGCGTCAGGACCCGGGCGTGTTCCTCCTAGTCCCATAATCGGGCATTTAACACCCTACGTAATCGACCGCGCACTCGGCTCTGGACAGGTCCCACCTAGCCCCATCAACGCCCATCTCTCACCTCATCCCACTCGACTGGGCTCAGGTCACATCGTACCTTCACCTAAAGGTCCCCGTCCGTCACTGAAGATCAAGAAGACTGAGCAGCAGAGCATCACCGTGACGCCGCCACTGCGTTCTGCGCCCGTCGTCGCCACGTCACCCAGCACCACCACCAAACCCGTCTCAGCCGCAGCTGCTGCGTCCGTCTCCTCACGCACCGCCAAGCGTACGAGGAGGCAGAGGCAGATTACGGGTCGGATTTCGATGCTTTCGAAGCAGATGGCAGAGGTCAAGGCGTCGTTTGATGGGGAAGAGGAGGAAGGGAAGAGGGCGGAGCATAAGCGCGTTTTGGAGGATATGCAAAGAGAGATGGTGTGGTTGAGGGATCAGGAGGAGGGTGCGTGGGCGCTAGGTTTGACGGATGTGAGTCCGCCTGGGTGGGCGAGATATATGACTCCATAGGCTTGGTAGTCGAAGCGTGAGGTGTCATATTGTCCCAAAATTACGAATATTCTAAGTACACAATGGAAAGCTGTGTAGAAAGACGAACACGCAGGATCTATAAACGTAGAAGTAACAAGGGTTCAGATGTAGATGTAACAAGAGAATGCGAATGTGAAGTGTGCATGGTATAATTCCGCCCGTTGGAGATGCCTCGTTGTGCTGTTCAGACCTTTGTCAATGACGATTCGTAGCATGGGTAATATACCAATAGAGATAAAGGACGTTAAAATTCTGCCGAATAAGTTCTCAATGGTGTTGAATTAGGAGAGTGCTAAGGATTGAGGAACAACAGCAAGCGTATGATGCATTTGAAGACGTGAGAAATTCCGAGCTTAAATTTTGAACACAACCATCATCTCGACCGCCAAACCGGCGTGCCCCATGAGAACTAAGCGAAGCGATGCTTGGGCGCGTCGCACGCAGCGTCCTACGCCCACCGTTGCTGTGGCCGGCATCAGTCTATGCACGAGCCTTTGTGCACTCGTCTGGACGTCCACTGCGGAAGGGTTTGCTCAAGTATGTGGACCTCGCAGAAGAACGGGATGGGTATGTCGGTGGTGGTTTCTTGACCGGCCTTGTACGCAAGGCCAACAATTCAAGGGAGGTACGCGAACTCGTCGATGAAGGCGCCTGCAGGTTCAACGACACTGTTCCCTGGCAACTCCTTGCCGCCGCCGCCCAAGTCAGTGCTGGTCCCTCTGTCAATGACCCACAACTCGCCGGTACCCTCCTCGCCAGCATTCCCGCCGAGAACATTCCCCATGTCCATGAAGGAGTCTTTCGTGCCGTCCTCGGGAATGCATCCAAGCACAAAAACAGCCCAGTTGCCATCAACGCCTTCCGTCTCCTCGTCGCCAGAGGCATACCGCTCATTCCTACCGACTACGCCCGCGTCATCCACAGTGGCATCAACTCACTTGACGAGGAAACCCGCCTCATGAACCAACTTTTCCAGCGGCCCTGTCCGCACGATCTAGATCCCCGCGTTATCGGTGTATTGCTCAAGACATGCAACGCACGCCACGAATTCGAATTGGCAAGAAAAGCATGGCAGTGGGCTGCGCCGCGCCGCCACGCAAAGGCCGATGACCACGAGCTACGTTACGTGACTGCCCAATACCTCCTTCTCTGTGGCCGAACTGGCAACATGGGGGAGGCACGACAGGTCTGGGAGGACGCCAAGAACGCCGGTATCGCCCACCTTCCCATCGTTACTGGCAGCATGCTGTCCATACTCGCCGCCCACGGCGCCGACGACAAGGTCCTCACGCTCATCAAGAACATCCCTCCCTCTTCCTTCAACTCCCACATGTTGACCGCCGCTCTCACCGCCTGTTCTCACTCGGGCAATGTCGACGCCGCCCGCGCCTTGATGGATCAAATCGAGGCCGACAATCGTCAGCCTGCCGTCGCGGATATCCAATCATACACCGCACTCGTAGATGCGTACGCACGAAGTGGTGACTTTACATCCGCCCTGGCCATAATCGCACGTGCCAAGAGCCAAAGCAACATTGGAGAAGACAGCGTGATGTGGATGACGGTACTTGGTCCTTGTCGGCATTTCAAGAATTTACCCGTCGCGCAGATGGCATTCGACGTGGTGAAGAGGCTTGGTTCGCCCGAGCAGCTCGCGTCGGCCTACGTCCTGATGTCAGATGTGCACAAGGCCTGTGGAGATGTGTCTGCCGCATCCCGCATGCAACAAGAGCGTCTGGAGAAAGGGCTTGCGAAGGAGCGGGGTACTGTGACACTGTCGATGGGCGATGGCAAGACACATGTCTTTCATGTCAGGGAGATCCCGCCGGAGTTGTCCCATGCCTCGAGCGCCATCCACCGGAAGCTTAAGGAATGGAGCCTTTGGCTGGCGGCGTGTGGTGTCAGTGATGAGTCTATCCAATGCCAACATAGCGAGATACTTGCGTTGTCATACGCAATCACGCAAGGTATGAGCCATGTTGTACTACGGAAGAACCTGCGGATATGTGGGGCTTGTCATGAGGCATCCAAACAAATTACGTCTTGGGAATCCATCTCGATCCACCATTGGGATAGGGCGAGAGTACATATTATGCAGGATGGGAAGTGCTCTTGTAATGGTCGATACTGAATATGTGCGTGTGTTATAGACTAGGCAGTTGCTCTAGCAGACCTCAACCTGTGGGTAGCTGCTCTTGTTAGCTATCCAAGTAGGATATACTGAACTGGCGATGGTCGGATAGTACGAAATTACAAATGCCCTCATTGTGACGAATGCCGCCGTAAGTAATATTTTGTATCTCATCACACCCTATTTGTTAAATGAATACAACAGATATGATTAACGAAGTTTCATATCCTGAAGCATTATCAGGTTGACTTGAGGTTCTGCGTGAAAATCCCTTGACAGGAGACTCTCCTAGTTACCCTTCCTTCAGGTTTACGGGCGATCGTAAGGATGAGGTCAAACTGAACCCGTACCTTGTCACCTTGGCTGCCGAAATCAAGTTTAGGCGATATCGAGCGGCTCCCAACACACCTCGACTGGACGCGGATTACGAGGCTCTTATTGACAAGACTATCGAGCTGGCAAATTTACTGTATTGTGAATTTGCACCTGAGACTCATACTCAGCGCATGGACGCCGGCTTCAACGAGGAGATGGATGTAGAAAGATGATGACGATGAGACGGCTGAGGGTCAGGAGTATCCTGACTCGGAGATGTGTTTTCGGGGTGAGGGCGACGACATTGGAGGCTCCAAGGCTTGGCCACTAAAAGGCAGAGGAGGTACCAAAAGAGCTAACATTGACTGGCGCTCTCTTCTTTCGGGGCGTGGTGAGCAAAAAAAATTATCCATCAACTTCAGTTGTCCTCATGCATTACTTCAAGATCTTCCTCTTAATTCTGACGAACAAAGGTTGCTCCAGGAAATGGCGCTCTCAAACGGATGTAAGACCTTCCCTTTGGCTCTAGTTTTCATTAATTTAATGAAAAGCTCAAAGGTACAAGTAACGACGTCGATCAAGGGTCACCGGTCACCTCTGGAAAGGGTCAAAGCTTGGAGGGAGACTATTGTGGCCTAACATCCCGATAAGTGAATGCTATTGACCCAGTAGGTGGTCGCCAACATTGATCTTGTCGCTTAGGGCGGGGACGAAATTTGGTCAAGCAAAACTGACTCACGACATACAATATAGCTCGGGAACGCTCTCAAAGAAAGATCATCGTACTCGAAGGATGGAGGTCGAAGTACGGCCCTGATTGAAGGCGGAACATCGCGCACATGTAGGGTGGAGGATAAGATCGAGAAGGAGGAGCAAGCAAGAGGGAGGCCTGCATGTTGATTTGAGGTTGCTCTCACGGTGCTCAATAGGGCGAGTGGCTAGAATCCGTATCTTGAACGCCGTCCTCCTTCTCATTGTACTTCCTCTCGACTTAATTACAATACGATAGGCTCGTAATGATCTCAAGCAAGTACAATAGTTACTATGCAAGTATTGATATACGAAGTACGCAGAATAATTGAACCATTAAATCCAAAATCTAATATTTACACGACAATGAATGCATACTTTCGAAGATGGATGGTGATTGTGTCGCCCAGGTGCGGTATGCTGGGTCCGCCGTTTAATATGACAGAGCTACCGTCGACATCAGGTATCGCGGACATTATGGAGTTGCACAGGTGAAAAATGGGCTTGAAGATAGAAGAGGTGTTCTGGCAGACCTGCTTGATTGGAAGTAGACGGACGCTATTGGACTTGAGAAAGGAGAGGCACAAGTCCGACAGGAGGCATCATTGCATGCAATCTTGAAGAGTAGAAACAACAGTCGAAGCAAGTTGCTAATGAGAATGAACTCAATGACGGGCGACAAAGTGACACGTAGAATCACGTACATTGGTTTAGTCCCTCTGTCCAGGTATTCCTCCCCATCCTTGCCAACGTCGTCTTCATGGTTAAGTCGAACGTACTGAACAGTGATAAAAGTCAGGCAAAGCTCTAAAAATGTACAAAGAAAGATCAGCATAGAATGTCAGATGTCACCTGGAGGGTCATCAACGTACAAAGAAAGAGATTCGAGTTCATGACGTGACAAACATCGAGAAATCAAGAATTAAGGAAAACCTCACCAGTTGAAGTTCTATAGCATAAGACTTCCTTGCGATAGGGAGCAGCTCTCTCCTGTCATTGCCGTCATCTCCATCTATAATATTACGGCCTTCGAGCAGAAACGAACGCAAAACTTCGGCCTAGGTAAAACGGTAAGTATAAGGCGGAAGAGGCAACACAGGGTATCATACCTAAGTACACCGTTCTCGAGAGTCGGTGCCAAACTCAAATAGCCTGATCTCCCTTGGACGCACCTGGAACGTATGCATAGAATGAAAGAAATCTACAGTCAGCTTCTACTGAAAAGAAGAGCACTGGAAGAAACATGCAGAGAAACGAGAGCCCAGTTAGCTAGGAGTGAGCAGTTCAAGCCGGAGCTGAAGTCCACCTGAACTTCAAATAGTCACTCTTGAGGGAAAAGCTCCTTCAACGAGGATGGGGACCGGCTCATGTGCTGGTGGAAGTAAGGAATGCCCAGAGGTACGACCACAATAGGAATTTCAGAAAGGTGGTATCAGAGCTACGATAAGAGAGCTTGTCAATGACTCCATGTGACCATGCATTTTGAGTAAGAGTAGAAAACGTACATGAATCGACCCCGACCATCCTAACGTGCAAAATCTGTCTTTCCACGGGCCGCAACAAACCAGCACATGGAGGCAGCGCGTCCTTTGTTGTCGGGCTGAGTAGATTGACGAGATATAAGAGAATTGTAGTTCAACTGGAGTCTGGAATCGAAAGTCAGCTGTGCGAGAGAAAGTGAATGCCTAAACATGAACTTACCATACTCAAGGGCGCGAAATCACCCGTACAGTTTCGTTAGAAGAGCTTCTTGGGTTGGTTAGGAAGAGATAAGGAGATGCTGTCCACGAAATACGGCGGATCACTCAGCGACATGGAAGTTGGGGAAGAAGAGCGGACCTGGTGTTTGAGTCGTGCCAGTCGCGTGTTGAGGTAGTTCTCACGGTTTCCAATAATGTTCGCCTCCTGGTTTTGTCCTGGCTAGAATACACGAAATGAGAGGAAATTTTATAACACTTCAAAGTCCCGGGAGCTACTGTCCGGTCACGTAAATACGTCCAGACTTCCTGAATTCAAAAATTTCAATCAGAAAGGGCCTTGATTTAATGATGTTTCGCACCTTACAGGCAGATCCATCCCGAACTTTACCTTCCTCCAATTTGAAGGCAGATCTCTCTTCTGATATTGCGGAGCTTTAGAACCTGCTGAGAATAAGTCGGTCGACATCAGTAACCAGTGGGAAAGTCTGGAGATTCTTTCAAGAAAGCACGTTCTAACCATTTTGGGCATTCATACCCATTCGGGAAAAAAGACCTCATCCGTCCACAAATTATCGCATGGAGCATGTGCGGAGGTAATCGACGAGAGACCTCGGTTTGAAAATTTTTAAGATCAGATAGTCAGGCTCCCACACTTCACACTACCCTTTCTTTGTACGATATAAAAGTCCGCCTGTTCCTCTCCACTATTCAATGCTTTACGACCCATCTTTCGCCTGTTGAAATCTAGTTCGCCGCCCATCTATTGCCTCTCTGCGACTGTTTATACACATATGGCCCAAGCTTTCCCCGATGATACGCCCAGTCAGCCGCCACATGCATCCCCTCCTATCATTCGTGTCTCTGAGGCTCCTACCGCCACCCCAACCGACTCAATCGATAGACAATTGATTGATGATAAATCTC
This sequence comes from Gymnopilus junonius, assembly GCA_015501075.1. Lineage (NCBI taxonomy): Eukaryota > Fungi > Basidiomycota > Agaricomycetes > Agaricales > Galerinaceae > Gymnopilus > Gymnopilus junonius. Next base: position 163,748 of record JADNYJ010000075.1, on the reverse strand, counting down.
TCTCCCCTCATCGTGAGGCTCCTGCTCTTCCTCTGCCAAACTCTGGAGGCGTCGTTAATTCTCGCGCCAGCTCTAGGCCAAGAGGTCCACCCAAATGGAACCTCCGCACCCTTTTGGACCCATATGACGGCAAATCTCCTTACGCTTTTCCAGTTGACGAGTTGCCCGGCCTGACTAAAAGCCCCAGTCAGGAATCCGTCAATACATTACGAATTATTAGACGAGATCAGATCCGACAGAATGATCACTTGTCAACTGCATGGAATGGCCGATCGTCAACTGCATCTATGATTCCTGACAAGGATAGATCTACAGTAGCTGGGCCAGCTTCTAGGTCAGTCGACAATCTTCCGTTGAGAAAGAAAAAAAATTTCTTCTCGTCTGCCAAGCATTGCTTGGTCGACATTTTGACACCCTCTGCTAAGATACAACCCAATCGCGTAGCGACGGCAGACCATGCATATAATGGCCATCTCCCCGCTCAGCATAAAAACACAAATATCGCGTCATCCTCAAGCCGCCTACACTCTGGCTCTAGACGTGTCCACCTCAAAACGGACTGGGAGGGCTTCGACGAGGTTACCCGAGAAGCCAGTATAAGAGCTAGAGCAATATCAGAGATCTGGGCTTACGAGCAAGCTGAAGACGAAGAGACACGCGATAAGGAACCAGAAGTGGAGAGGTGGCCGAAAAGTGGGATATCAGGGCAGGCGAATAGATCGACGAGGTGGTAGAAGGAAGGAAGAAATGTTAATTGTCATCGATGTATGTCATCGATTAGCCCGTATTGATAATGTTGGCTAACGATAATCTAATCTTATCAACTGAGTCTAGACTCTGACACGGGGGGCAAGTGGCTGTCCGATTAGCTCAATAATGAGCATTTTGTTATACAAAAGTGCTCATTTTGGGCCGTTTGGACAGTTGCTTGCCCGTCGTGTGAGGGTAATAGCGATCCAGATATGATCTGCACTCGGAACTGCAAGAAATAACGATCCAAAGAGTATAAAGAGAGATCTGGACCATCGTGTTGAATATTCTATTGACTGCCGTCTACGTGCTCTGTATCAGCGTACCTGCTCATTGCAAACGGTGGTGATATCCACCCAAAAATCGAATAGCAAGGAAAACGTACATTTCTAATACCAAAGCCCGTACGGACGGTTGCTCTATTCTACACGATATTGCTTACTCCGACAAAATAACGACTCCTTCTGTCCCCACCAACTCCTGAAAACCTACATTTCCCCGCAACACTTTCACGCCTTTCCCACTCAACCCACCTACACGCAATTCCACCTCCAACCCCTCAAACGCCTCAGAATCCAAACACCTCGCTAACCTCCTCCATCCCCCATCAAAATATGGAAAAAATTCATTGGGAAAATGCGGTGAAAAGACGAGCTTGAGGATAAGTTTCCGTGGGGAAACCGATTGTTCGGAGTTGGGTTTGAAAGATAGGTTGAGGAACTCTGTTATCCAGGAAAGGGGACTGGAGAAACAATCGATGAGAAGGGGGTTGTTAGAGTCAAATGAGGCGATCCTGAAATTGGCGTCGATGGTTAGGGATTGTAAGGCATAAAAATGTTGGAAGGGAGATTCAGTCAGACTGAGACCGATGAGGCGGTGGTGCCGTAGGAGGTATCCGCGCTGGTCGTATACGGTATCAGCTGACGAAAGAGTAGTCAGTGTTGAACAAGCAAATGGAGGAATCTAACACATATTGGTTGACTTACTCCCGAGTTGACTGGTGTGTATTTGAAGATGTTGGAGCGACGTTAAATTCCTGGGAAGATGGCATAGGTTCGCTACCTTGCGTGGAGATATGCTCAGAGTGTGAAGGCTTGATAAGTCGAATGGCCATGAAGGTGATCCGAAAATTAGGTATTCGTTCGGCATTCCGGCTTCCTCAATGTGAAGGTACTCTAGCTGGCGTTTGGTATTGCCGTATCGCTTGGAAATGGGACATTAGCTATGGCGTAATAAATTTAACAAGTTCATACCAAGACCATGCCATCCGATCGTTCCTCCGCCACCTCAAAGTTAGCCACCGATAACCGTTGTAGCATATGGCAGTACCCGAGAAGAGAGAGAGGAAACAACTCAATACCCGTCAAATCGACCTCACTAAGACAATGAACCTTCAATGCCATTCCTAGTGCCTCCCTCGCCTCAGCTGAAAATGTTGTCCATAATTTCGCTACGTGGGTCGGTTTTCTCGAAATCCAGACATTTCCACCTGTAATCGAAAGACGTTGTAGGTTGACAAGTAGCGGAAGGAGTTGGGACAATGAGGTGTCATCGTCTAGCCATTGAGATGTATTCATTGGCAAGGTAAGCCCCTGGATGTAGGATGCGATGTAGGGAGACAAGAGCAAGGCTTGAAGAAAGTGATTAGCAGGATTGTGAGGCAAGTGATCATGACAATCCGTGGGACCTGGGGCATTCGAGGTACCTGGATGACTTTGGTGAAGAACTACATTGCGGAGCAGATATGGTTGCGAAATCGAGCACAGGCGTGAGCTGGCACATGAAAACGCCTTCAAAGTCGGGAGGGAGTCTGGAGTGGACACCAAGATATCAAAGATAGTTTGCAGGAGTTCGGTGGGTAGGTCCCTGTGAGATCCAGGCATAGATGAGTGGACGAAGGTAAAGCGGTAGACGATCAGGGAAGGACGGTTGAAATTCTGGCAGGCAACATCATCGAACTTAGGTCCGGCTCAGCCAGGTCCCGACTCCCGAAATTGATGATAAGATAAGATATGGCCGTGGCAACCAATTCCGTTCCTTAGCCTCATCCACGTCCCATCCTCTTCCACTCCACACTCACTCATGCCAACTCTCTCGAGACATGATACATCTCAACAGTGGTCTCTGAGTAAGTCTTGTCCTTCAATCTTAAAGTCATAGAAACCGAAGTCATACTTGATATACGACCAGTTGTCTAGGCCCTTTTCACGCTTGACTTTACGACTACATGCCACTACTGCAATGTTCCAAATCCACCTTTTTATAATAACGAAATTATCATCGACAAAAAGAACAGGTTGTCTGCGAATGTAGCTTCCTGGGTTCCTTGCCTCAGCGAGTTCGTGACTGGGTTATCGGCTGAAAAGATATTCGAATAGAGGGTATTCTTCCAGGATTCTTCTGAGTGAATGGTAATTGAAGCGTTAACGAGGTTGTAGAAAAATATGAATGCATGTTCTAGGTATACCGTTTCTTGTTCGACTCCTTCTACTTACTTGTGGAAGATTGAATTACTGCAGGAAGGAGTGGTATGTTTCCGTTCATCCTTCATTATTTTTGTAATTTCCTGATATAACGTCTTTCGAGCTAAAAGCTGGCGTGGCCGGCTGGTGTAACGTTTCAAAGTTCGCAGGGCGGACTGTACGTTCTTATTATTATGGATTGATTTTATGTGTCTCACCCACACTATTCCATCATATTGACCTCTATAATTTAATCATTGGGACCTGTCAATTGAAATAACAGAGACTGTCGTGCTCGAATTGTATTCTTTACGCTGGGAGCGAATTTGCCCGCTACCGCCCTTAATACTACACACTCTCTGCTTCCTTGAACCCGATTTCCAACGCCAATATAAGTCATTACACATCAGCAGTGTTAGAAAGTTGTCGACGTCAATAAACTCACACTGCTTGCAGCCAGATCTTTGTGCTCAACTAGTTTTGGGAGGGCTAACACACTGCCTTGAACTGAGAGAAGAAAGAGGGAGGCAGGAAAGAAATGAAGCTGCGAACTTCTAAATGAACAGCTCGCTCAACTTTCCGAAAAGGCCTACACTGGTGAAGAAACCTTTCATCTCGCTTACTCACACAAGACAAAAATCACCCAAGACTTCGAGTGATTAACTTTTTTTAGCTCTTTTCTCCATAGTGGGACGCTTTTTCCTCAACGTTCGTACCACTCAGATCGATGAAGTTGATTCGAAGTTGACAGAGGTTCTGCGAGAACGATAGGTACATTGAAGAACGCGAACCTCAGACACAACATACTTTGCCTATACTAAGTAAATATCTTCGGTGACGGCGAAGTGAGGACGAAACGGAAAATTTTTATTCCATGAGGTGGTCTACAATAGGAATCAAGGAATCAAACAGAAATAGAAATAGTAACCGAAGCATGAAGCTCTACCGTTGAAATTACAATTGAAACTTACGAGGAGAAAAAGTGAACTTGACCGACATGTACTTGAAAATCCGGGACGTCCTTGGAAGGTCCGGTCATGTTCAACGATACTATGAATGCACCTTCTGCCTTTTGGCACCGCCAGTCCCCAACAGACGTCCTCCGTTAGCCAGTCTCGCCAGAGCCAGCAAAATCCACTTCGACATCGCACGCCAACCTTGCGATGTTCCAGTACGCGCTGATATGAGCTCCTAAGAGCCCAGATCCGCTGTTAAATAAACAGATGAGGGTGTATTCCGTGATGACGTGGCGTACACATCCGGCTGTTCAGTCTATGGATTGTGTCAGTAGTGTTCTTGACTGTTGAATTTGATTCTTCACAGCGTATAGAGGACTGAGTTGTGCGTGGGCTGATGTTCCGTAAGAAGGAAGGCTGAATCAAGGAGGAAGGGCAAAGGAGGAGGCACGACGTCGGCATGAAGGGAAACAAGTCGAGGCTTGGGTTTTGATATGGCCACTGCGGGGACGACGACGAATGGAGAGCATAAATGTATGTATAGGACATCAAGTTTGAGATTTTGGCGTTGAAGTCCTGCTGGCGGGGGTATGGTAGGATGTCATCCAGTCGAAAATCCGGAATGTAGTCACTGAGAAGAAAATTGCTGTATGGAGGAGTCCATATGAGCACGAAAATGTGAGTATAAGTGTCTAGCACACTGAGAATGACTTACAACGAGAAACGCAAAGCAAAGCTCGACCGATGCTTGAGAATTTGAGACGTCCTCGGAAGGTCGAGGGCGCATCAAAACCCCGGGAAGCGGGGGCGGGATATTTGCAGCAGACCACAGCGTACACTGAAAGTAAAGTATTCGGCCTGCGTAGGATAGCACATAACTGAGATGAGACAAAGGAAAGAAAAGACGAAGTGACATACATCATTGAAGTATGGCCCTTAACGTCATCAGCTGGCTAAATCTCCTCCATCTTGACGGCTGAGTCAAATTGCTGTGACTTGACACGTTGTCGCCTTCTAAGCTGCAAGATGTATAGACGTGAGGGGTCCTAAGAGTAAATTGAGATTTCCAAAGTGGTCCGAGAAAAAATGATAACGTACCAATGACAGGCAGTCAGCTGAGTATGGGCAGGTCTAGGCATTGAATCAATGTAGGGACTGTTGGAATTATGCGAGCATGCGCAATGCAGCTCCATTTCCCGAGTAGTCTCTATTACTCATGTCAAGTACTTAATTAGTTTTTGCTATTGTTCTTGTACACTACATAGGTACAGGATTTGTACATGGATAGTCATCCGTTTGCCTCTTGGCACCCTCCATCCCTCTCAGAGGCCAAACATACCATCGTTTATTTCAACAGGGACATGCATACATTGACTCGGGGGCACAAGTCACATTAGACGCAAATAAGTACCAGTGGTACAGTTTAACTTGGAGAGAATCCGAGAGATGGGTTGAAAAGAGTAACAGTTCATCCTCTTATTTGAGTCGACATATTAAAACTATACCATTGAATCCCACCGCCAAGCACAGTCGTTAACGTAATTGTAAAATTCGATTACGGTCATAAGAATTTTATTCCAACATCGTCGCGCATGAGCTCTGATATTGAATCTGCGAAGTATAATGGTCAGCATAAGGAGAATCGGACAAAGAGAGAAGTACCTGATATTTCATGCACCAATTTGTCAACACGTGAAGAATGGTAATTTAAGGAAGTTCTTTCGAATTCAACAACACCTATGTTGAATGTAGAGCCGCCATCTGGATCATAACATTGGATATCTAAGTCGACTCCAGCCCCTAAGATGTTGTAAATACGACGGATAGTTGGGATCAACATATAGTCCATTCCTAGCACACCGTCTTCATCAGGATCAAAATTAATCCTGACCTTTATCTTCTTTAGAGGTCGACACGGCGAGCCGTGCCTTTCTCCAATAGGTCCAAAGCTAGCGGTAACGTGCTCCCATTGCAAGGGATATGGGCAGACACATTCTAGAGACAAAAGTTGTGGAAGAACGTTAGGCATGAAATTTACGTCGGTCTTCGAGAATTCGGAGAGGCATTCCAGGATAACGTCCGCATGACAGTCGGAATCGATAGTCGATTTAAACTTTAGGTTTCGAAGGGATGGTATACTCTCCAAAAGTTCAATGAAATCGTCAGTCCCAATGATCTCCGCATCCAAACAGAGATCCATCACAGCACAATCAGATCGACGGAACAAAGACGTAAGAATACGTGGAGGGAATGGATATAGGTGGCCATCGTAATACGAAAATGTTTGTAAATTTGGCAAGGTGAGCAATTCGAGAAGATCTTCAGGTGCTTCCTCATTTACGGTCAGCTTGAAGATTTGCAATTGAGGATGATTTACGGCAGTCATCGAGAACGGTGTACCACCAGTGTCCAACGAGATTTTGACTTTGAGAGTCACCAACTGGGGGCATCTACGAAGCAATTCGAGGCATTCGTCCTCCCTGAAACTATCCACATCAACTGTTGTCATACAACTCCATTTAATGGAAACAAAATCCAGTCGGCAGCCTGGAATCCAGAGAATGAGGCTGGTCGGGCTTGCACTACTCATCTGCAACGAATCTTGATCATGTATGGGGGCGCTATCCCAAAATGCTCGGAGTTGCAGTTTTTTAAGTAAAGTGGGATTTCCATTGCTTGGGGAAATCAAAGGTAGCACCCAAGAAGGAACTTCGAAGGACAAACTGTACCACCGACCTGAGCACTGATTTACCATCGCAATCAAGGTAGACATTGTAGCCGATAATTTATCGGAGCGATGTTGTGGGCTTGAAATGGATAGTGACAATGGGAGGCTCCCAGATCGATGGAGTGCCATTTCAATGACATTGCAACTCTCCGAAGAATGGGTGTTTCTGACTGGAATATATAATTCACTCCAGAGCTCGGGCGTTGAGCACGCGATCTGTCTCCAGTAGCTACATATCCCGCATAGAACCCATGGTCTATACAGCCCACAAAGTCGGAATATGTAGGACCCAAGTTCCGGTGGAAGGCGATGAATGAAGGGATCGTGACTACGATTCATGGTAGATCTTCGCTCGCGCTGATGTTCTATTTCCATTAGTTGGTCCATAGTTCCACCTTTCTGGAGTGCCTGCGATTCGAAAGATTCCGATCTGCTGTGTGGTTGGCAGTGCGACCTGTGCACCAACTCGGGCGCCGAACTTGGTGGAGGACGGTCCATAGTTTTTGCTGATAGATCTGCATTCATTTCCTCCTGAAATACACAAGATGAGGGAGATTTGAACGCAAGACGCGCTATTTAGTCCGCAACATCGACAACGTGCATACCACGCACAGCTTCGGCGGCCGTTGGCTTCAGCCAGATATTAACAATCGCGATTCGGTTGGATCCGATCAACTGTACAGCTGACGTCATGCGCCTTGCCTGTGCTCTTGCCGCAGAGATTCAGAATGGCTGAATTTGAAGGTCGCTTATCATCTTATCAAGTCACATGAAGATTTGATGATAAGTTTCTGATTAAATCCGACCTGAGCACTCTGGTGCCGACAACATCATCCCAATTCTCTCCTGGCCTTTCTATTACGGTCAGGTTGATCTAGCCAAAGGATTTGTACATCTGGGTATGGCATACTTCAACAGGCATTCTCAACTCGTATTTTTTTGCATAATTCACTGGCAAACTGCTTGAACTCGACGCATCACCTAATGCCTATTTCGACTAAGAGGTAATGGCAAATTTATGCTTTATCCACCTCAATTTACTGATAAATTTTGCTCCTTAGGATACCCTAAACTGCAGCTTACAGCTTGTCAACTACGCGGTAGTAAATGAGCATTACGTACGCCGCTGGCGACTTAATCCAGGGCTGGTCATGCACCGCTTGTTCGGGTTGAATGCTTTTCTCGTTCTAGCCTCAACCTCTTGTTCTGCAGCGCTCATTGTAGCCTGAGATGCCATCCAGCTCGACAGATCCTGCTCCTCTCAATATTACGATCAGTGACGACTCTCCGACTTTGAACTACCTTCCTTACCGAGATGGACCGTTGACAGGAGGATGGAACGTAACGTGCCCTGGCTCTGACGACTCGACTTGGTTTCCGCAGAGTTTCTGCGTTGGCCCAAGCTCACACCGGACCTCATTCGTTGGCGCCAGCGTTTCCGTCCAGTTCGTAGGGACTGCCGCGTGAGTCGTCAATTTCGGCGTACCGCCCGTTTTCTCACTACTAATAGCCCCAATCAAAAGATACTTCTACGGGACGGCGCCTTCTGGCTCATACGTACTTCAAGTGGACAACCAGGTCGTCTCGTCACCAAATTCACCTCCTGGGTTACTTGCGAAGGCAGAAGGGTTGACCTATGGACAGCACACGGCGTACTTTAACGTCACCCAATCCAACGTGGTGTCGGTTTCTGAAGTAGTATTGACGATTGGGGTTGGAGCAGGCGGCAGGTAAAATACAGTTGATCTTATTTTTATGAAATCTCTTTTTCACCTAATTTCAAATAGCCCTGGTGTCAATCGAACTATTATCCCCTTCACAGCAGATGCGACACTCAATCCCCTGTTCAGCTACACCGCCACTTGGTTCACAGACCTCCCAGGGACGATTGGAGCAGTCGGTAACACGTTCTACCCACGCCAACATACGGATCAAGCAGGTGCTTCAGTGTCATTCACCTTGAACGAAACTTCTGCCTTCTTCATCTACTGTCTGGTAAACGTCGACCTTGGACCCTTCACTGTTACTGTACAGCCTCCCTCGGATCTGGGCCCCGCTGTCACTACAACCTTCAACTCCAGCTCACGTTGGATTTCCTTGGATCAAGTAATGTTTTGGCAATCGGGTTTGGATCGTAATAGACAATATTCAGTCACGATCACCAATGAAGGCCAAGGCGACGCGCCCTGGTGGGATTTTTCTCATATCGACGTTATTGACGGCGAGCCTAGGTAAGTTTGGTTTGTCAATTGCATTTCATTCCGTTACATACATACTTGTATTACTTTCAGTAGCGAGCCGACAAGACACAAGCACGGATTGTCAGGTGGGGCGCTAGGTGGAATTATTGTACGCTCAAATCCATCTTTTGCGTGTTAGATATTTTGGCTAATCAGCGAGATATTTAGGCTGGTGCTGTTGCTCTCGTCCTCGTACTTGTAACATGTTTCTTAACCCGAAAGTCGGTAAACATGAATTTTTTTCCTCATTCAGCTGCTGATAGCCCATGTCTAGACGTATCAAACGTACCATATACCCAGAAGATAAAGCCCCTTCGCAGTTTTACGCAGGCTATATGCCACCTTCACTTTCAAACGATGATCCAATCACTCATTACGGACCTCATCATTATGAGTCGGCACCCATGCATCCAGGTGAGAGCTCCACCATCACAATATATTCTTGGGCGCTCAGTGACATACATCCATTTAAGCCGTCGCCCAGGCCATGCTGTACGATCCCTACAATCAATTACAACGACCTCAACTTTACACCACCCTGCAAAGTCCTACAAACATCCCTTCTCCTCCTCTTCGGCAACTTTCAATGCCTGCAACACCATACGGCGAACCGTCATCATCAAGAACATCATACCCAACTCCCAGTGAAGGCGGGCTCATCGCGCTAACATGGAACGAAGAACAAGCCTCCAGCCAAATCACCATCACGGAGGACAGGTCGAGGAAAGGACCTCCTCGGGTTGTTCAGGAGGAAGATGCAGGAGGGCTGTTGTCGCCTGGCGAGAATGTCGTTAGGCTTCCTCCTGGGTATCAGGATGCTTGGAGTCGGTAATTACTTCACTTTTATTGGCTTTTGGCTTTCTTTTGGGTTTTTGGGTTCGTACGTCGTTCGTATACCACTGGCGATAATGTTATTGAATGGCTTGTTCTCGAACGTGACACGGGGAAAAATATTTATCGAGTGGAGGCTGAGTACATGTCGGTCCCTAAACCACCCCCTAGAGTATCTCTTACTGGTATTGTACAGCTGGAGCCACTCCGCTATATCCTCCGTTAACTCGGACTGGAAAGAAAAAAAAGAAAGTTTATGAGAAAATCATTTCGGGTAGGGAAAATGTGCGTACCTGAAGTGTCAAAGGTCGAAGTAAGCATGACGAAGCGGCGGGGCAGACTTCACAACTGCTTCCTGATGAACACGGTGATGCGTCTCGCCCAATGTCCATGACTCCACAACCCGCACATCCCAGCCAACCAGCGAGACGCGTAGGAACGGCAGAAGACCGTTTCAGAATCCAGAGACAGCCGCATACCACATCTTCCATCCTCGCACATCCACCACTCGTCCTAACCCAGCTCATCGCGCCCTCAGCCAAACGCTCCAATAGCCATGTGAACAGCTCCGTCATCCAACCGAGCATTGTCAACGACATGTTCGTCGAGCCTGCTGTCGAACAGCCGTAGATTGAAGTGCGAGCTTGAGGGGAGCCATTGCTTATGGGAAACACCTATGCACGTTGCGGAGCGGTAGGGTGAACCTGCCGGAAACTTGAGGAAGGCAACTAATAAAATTAAAACCCCAACTCAAATCCCTCCCAGCACCGACACGTTGGGCAGATGGCCTTGCATTCAAGAGCCTGCGAAGCGATAGTGCAGTTCTGGGGTGTAGCTCGGCGTGTTTCCTTGCTGGAGGTGGACTGGATCAAGTACGAGAAGCAGCCTGAGGAGGAAGGACTGTTGCACCATTTGTTGAACAAGAATCGCCAGCGGCCCATCCAAGTGGGCAGATTTGGTTAAGAGGGTAGTGGGGGGTAGTAGCGTCGGTGGAGGAGGTGACGACGACGACAGCCACTAAGAGTAGCTCAAAAACTCCAGGGCTCGACTGGAACCCAGGAAGCACTAGGATGGAGGAAGGAAGGGTTAGAGGGCAGCGCCGCCGGAAGAACACGCTGACGTAATCCTATCGGGTTTTGATGGTTTCAAATCTTTTGCAACTTCTGGCTCAGAGCGAAGCAAAGAAGAAAGGAGCGAGGATAGTAGCAGGGATACGTGCTGCTGCTGCTGCTGCTGTGGGATGACCGTTGGCGGTCATGGACGCGCCACACTGGAGCTGGAGCTGGATCAAAGCTGGCTGGTCGTCCCCATCACCAATTCGGACTCGGATCTTTCCTCATCGTTCTTCACCACCTCTCTTCGCCCCTACATTGCGCCCCTGGGACAGGACAATCGGCTCCCTCCCTCGATACCTTCCCTAGAGTCTAACACCTAGATCGAATCCCTTCCGTCAACAGAGTTTTCGGAACCGCTTCCACGGACTTCCGTATCTCCTACACACCAGCCTTCGCAGAGGCACGAGCGCCACTGATAGAGGGAAAGTTGGTTGAGCATGCAGGCGCCGAGTGCCGGGTGGACGGAAGTACGAGTTCGGGGGGAAATTGTCGCCTATGGATACTCGTAAGACGACAGAATGGCAGGAGCAGCATGCACGTCGACAACAACTGCATCAGCACCGACAGCGGCAGCGGTGTGGGCAGCCAGGGCGCGGTAGGTGAGTTATAACTTATAAGGCAACGCTGGCGATCCCTGTGGTTGGTAACAATTCAACCCGTATCTCAGGTGTCAATGGCGTGTTGACGAATGAGCTCGAAACAGGCTCTGAGGTGGGTGTAGGGCGTAGGCAGGTGAAGTCGGGAAGGAAGAAAAGAAGAGGGTGAGGTGGTCATGGAAGTTCTGGTGTTGGCATTGAGTGCCGAATGATATATTGATATAATGGATGGTACGATGCTGAAAGAAATTTATCTCAACTTGAAATACGATATTGAGCAGAGCTGGTGACTTACTTTTCATCGATTATTGGTCGACTTGCTCCGCTCGGCCTACCGCTGAACGTGCAGGTGATGCAACCGGCGTCCTGAGCCCTATGTGTGTCTATTATCCGCATGCCTCCTTCAAGCTAGATGGCCAGTGATAGCAGCTGTCCTGCGGCCCTAGGTCCAAGCCACACCCCGATATTTCGTCCGTCTTCAGCAAGCCGCCACTTCATCCGAATAACAGCGAGATTGACGTTGAAATCTTGGGATTTGAGGTGTTACCTCGAAGTACGAACACGTCCTATGTTGTCATGTGGGTGATAAGTTCGCTGGTTTGGCGATTCGACTGGACGTATTAGATCCACGAGTAACGTTACATGCGTGGTAGACGGAATATTTTACTTGCTGACAAGTTTCTAAGAGGTCCCCATAATAAGTCAGTCGAGTGGAAAAAAGACGAGTCAACAAAAAGAACATACCACGCCAAGCGACACATGCAACTACAAGGGTGAAGACAGTACCCCATCCAAAAATCACATAGCGGTAGTACAAGAACCCCAAAGTCGCCATTTTATCCAAGAACCGAGTGGTGTGAGGTAGAGGATTCATTGAGGACAGATCATCAGACCAACTTGAAGAATCTCGACGACAGCACTAGCTTAGCTAGCTAAAATAGCCATGCGTATCATATCCTGTAACGTAAACCATTCCGAAGTGCCCACAAGCAGACGAACAGGACTACTGACACTGTACGTGGAGGAGGAGGTGGTCGAACTTAAGCTTAAAAGGCGGATCGCGCGGGTCAGAAATTCATCTAATCACGTGGTAAGGCTGTGCTGCGATCAGCAGAACAAATTTTGAACGCCACCTCCAACTTTTTTATTGACATGGACGAATTTCTGTCTTTGTTTGAAGGGTATACACAGCCATCCTACGAGACTCTGCCCTGCCTCTATTTTCTCTTTTGGAACAGGCGTAAGTTGAGCTGACAAATAATCGTTTACTTCCTCTCAGGTTCGCAGCCCCATCGCCGTGGTAAGTCTGTTTTTGCCTTGATGAAAGGGAATTCTTTTCACATACTCGATTGTTCAGGTACATCAGGCTTATCTGAAACATTCCAATCCATCCAAAGCGCCACGAATATACCAGCATCAAAAGAAATCTCCACGCGCCGGTTGCCACGCGCTCCCACACGCATAGACGCTGACAGCTGCCATCGGTCGTAATGCAGTGTCATAAGTAAGCCTGAAAAGAGAAAGAGGCAGTACTCCGAGACAAATATCAGACCCCGTCCCTCTTCTCTCCGTTTCTCGTACATCCATCCATCACTCTTACTCTACAAGCCCACATTTTCTACGTTCAATATACAATATTTACCTTCTCCTTAGCCTCGGAATGGTTCAGCATGCGAAAGACGCTCTACGTCCATGGTTGGAATCAATCATCGAAGATGCAAGAATGGAGTGGCTGGAAGATCTCACGACCCTTGCTGACGATGCAGGGAATTATTTTCCGGATCTCATGTTGGAAACAGAGGAAGGACGAGAGGTGATGGGTCATATCGGTGAGTTTGACTCATTACAGTGCCTTGCATATTGTTTTGCAGTGCGAATTTGTGCGTGAACCGTGACAGGTGATGGTGCCTCGCTTACCTAAAGCGGCTTGGCTGATGCCGAGTCCGGCGCCGCTCCCCTGCCTCTCAGCAGTCGCATTTCTACCCGAAAAAATTTGCATTTAGTTTTAAATTTAAGACTTCTGAAGCACCCTCAGGGAATTTTTCACGTCGAAGGAGTAGGTGGGGATGCGCTGCAACGCACTGGACACACACTACGCTCGCACGGTAGAGTTGCCGAACATGCCGGAAAAGGCACCATCAGCTGTCATGGTTCTCCCAGAAATTCGCACTGCAAAACAATATGCAAGGCACTGTAATGTTATAGCAAGGTACTCAGCATGACATATTTCAGCAATGGTCGAAGCTAGAACTGATAGATGGGCGGATTCTGCATTGACGGTGTTGCAGCTGACTAATAGTCAGATATTATCCTCTGATGACATGTCCAGTTTAAGACGCTTCAAGGTCTCTGAGAATTATACGACCACGCAGGAGTGCGTCAGGAAGTTGTATACCGGAAAATCTTCAAGAACACCTTTAATGGGTCAGACAGGAATAAAAAAACTCGAAAATGACCTTGTTTTCATGTGGCGAAGTCGCTTACACTCTGACTTGCGAATCAGAGTGTTCCTCCCCTTCTTCAAAAAAATAGCACTTTTCCGCGGTCACCGTTTCCTTCTGGCGGTGCGGTCTAAGGTGATTCACAATAAAATCCGACTCGGCGAGAGTACGAGGAAGGACAATGACACTGAACCAGTCATGATCACTTTGTCGGATGACATATTCACGCCTGCCTCAATACACTTCATTCTGGGCTTCCTGTACACCAGTACTCTCGAATTCTCGTACAGGAAATATGACCTTGCCACTGCCTTTACGATATACAGAGGGTCAGTGTACCTTTCGCTCAGAACGCTTCGTAATCTGATCGTAGCCCACATTGTCGTCGATATGGCCCACGGGTTATTCCACGCGACGCTGTCAGATGAAGAGTACAGGTCAAAATTCGGTGGAACATGGAGCGCTACAATAAGTACCGGTTGTATTTGCAGGAACTGTGCACATCGCGTTCCGCGTATTTTCCAACTTTCTTTAGAGGAACCATTCAAAAATTATACACTCAAACGTGGTGCTCTAAGGGCTCTTGTGGGCCTATTTGGCGAAGGCTGGTGCACGAAGGAATTCGCATCCTTGCCTTCCTACATAGTGGACGCCTCAATAAGCGGTTTTCAGAAAAGCATCACGCCCTCAGACGTCATTCCCATACTATTTGCTGCAGAGAAAGCCTTGCTCAAATTACAGATGTCCTCTGAATCTTGGGCTGATGGAATAAAAACTACAATAATCTCTGCGTGTTCCCTCGCGGAAGACGTCATGTGTGCCGAACCTCAAGCCTGCTTCGAGTCCGAAACTTGGGACCGAGCTATGACCAGAATTTGGCCAAGATCGACAAGAGATCAAGCTATGTTGGTCACCAGAGCCCTACGTAGACGTGCACGTCCACATCAAGCACTTGTGATATATCAAGTAAGTCTCACCAAATGAATTTCACCCTTTGCTCTATTACTCTCCGCTCACGCTTGCAGTCAATTGTGACGCTTCTAGAAAAACATTTACAATCCGACTCCGACGCGCTGGGTCTTTTGGACGACATGAAAAACGAACTTCGAAAGACGATTGATTTATCACTCTCATATGCCAATGCAGGTGGAAATGCAGTACTACCCAAGATGAACAGCAACCAACTCGCCGATTATCCAGCTAATTCGCTTATCAAAAATCCCCACACGGACTCCTTGTACTCCCTCATATCCACAGTTGAAACTCTCCACTCTCAAGATGAGCCATTGCAATTTAGTGCTTCTATTTCAGCTCTTGATTTAGCGTCATCCATCTACTCTTCTGCTTCTTCCCGAACAGTTTCTACTGATTATGGTATATATGCTCAGAGGATGGCCCTTTCCGGCGATTCCATCAACTGGCCGTCAAACCAAAGTTTACTGCAGTATTATTAGTATCGTAATTTATCTATATTCAACTATCCTTGGATTGATTTCGATCTGATTTTGAAGTCAGGTTTTGGAAGGTATCACATGACGAATTCTGACCTTCGGGTGAAGTCGGTGTTATCCGTTTTGCACTCTTGATTCCTTCCTTCCACAATCGCTTATTTCCATGGGCTTCAGTCTGCACGGCTGCCTGTCGTATAACCACGAAATTCCACGCTTTTTTGGAGTATTATCGCTGTTGAGACCAGCCATCTATTATCTTTGGTTTCCTTTGCTTTTCGGACCGGTTTTGCAGCTTTCATGTTATCTTAGACCCGTCGACCGCCTTCGACCACAATAAATACGCCCCACTTTCTGAAATGGCCAAGGATCGATATGACGTTTCGATGTGTTCTGGGACCTCTTTCTCACCCTTTTTCTTCTCTTGGGCGCTTGCACATAGTCGGGGAAGCGGAAGACACCCGTGCTTCTCATTTGATGATCCTTGCCTCCCAGCATGCATTGTCGCTGACTCTGAGCCTTTTCTTTGAAAGGAAGGCCGTAATTGACCATTTCTTGGTTTATCTTATGCTACGAAGGTGCTGCTGCAAAATATTTTCTCAAGCATCTACCATTGGGTCTTATACATAATTTGTGGTATCCTTCTTCTTTGTCGAGGCCACTTTCGACGGGAGTTAATACCACGGAATGGGCACGATTCATAGGTTATCAACGTCCACCATATTTACTTGACAAGCCTTTGCGATGACACGATTTGAATATGTAAGCAATAGCTGAGAGATCATCTGCCATGCGTCTCACAACGTCTCACCATCACTAGCATCACCTAAACGATGCCCTCAATCAAAACTCCTCTCACGGAACTACTCAGTACGTGTTAAATATTACTCTTGAATTATAGTTTACTAAACCCTCGTTGAAGATGTGGACGTACCCATCATAAGCGCTCCCATGGCTACCGCAGCCACGCCCGAGTTAGCTGCTGCAGTTACTTCAGCAGGGGGATTCGGAATGATTGGAGCTGGTGCGCCGTCGAACAGCTTTACGATAGAACAAAAGCGACTCAATTCAATAATTTACAGGTGTTAGTTCCTCGAAAACGCTCAAAGGGGATATTGAGAGGATAAGAAACAAACTACGTATCGACGCCGATAAACCGGTACCAATCGGCGTTGGTATGCTAGGATGGGTCCTCGACGCAATTCCTGAACAAAGCTTGGAAGCAGTACTTGACGAAAAACCAGTCGCGGTATGGTTGGCATTTGGCTCTGATCTGGGAAAATACGTCACTCGTATCCGTGTTCATGACAGTAAATGCTCCCGCAAGACAATCGTCTTTGTTATCGTAAACTCGGTGGAAATGGCACTCAAGGCCGCTGATGACTGGAAAGTGGACGTTATCGTTGTTCAAGGTGCGCCAGAGCGACATTCTTATCATAGTTTTTCTGATGCGTAAGGTTTCGTAGGCATAGAAGCCGGTGGGCACGGAGGCGCGCGTGCGCCCCCCTTATTTGACCTACTACCTGCAATACTTGATGCGGTACCGAATGGTCCTCTGGTAGTAGGTGCTGGAGGAATCTCAAACGGCAGCCAAATCGCTGCGCTTCTAACATTAGGAGCACATGGTGTAGTCCTCGGAACTAGATTCCTCTTCACGCCCGAATGCCAATACAGCTCGCAGCAGAAAGAAATCCTCCTCAAAGCCGGTCTTAATGACACTACACGTTCTTTAGCTTTCGATGAAGTCGCACGACTGGATTTATGGCCACATGAACTCACCGGGCGAGCCATCTCGAATAACATCATCGAAGATCTGCATGACGGCCTCGATCTCGAAACTAGACTAAAGAAGTACGATGAAAGTGCCGCAGCAGGAGACACGTCACGGCTAATTGTCTGGGCTGGTGTTGGAGCCGGTCTCGTTAAGAATATCTTACCAGCTGCGGTATGGTTTTGGTAACATCCTTTTGGATAATCATCCACTTACTTTCACTACAGGAAATTGTTAGCGAGCTTCGCAAAGACACCGTAGCATACTTAAAGGGTGCTTGCAAGTTGGCGCAAATCTCTGAATATACGCAGCATCCTCTACATAAATATGGCTTATGAGTGTCGCAGTTACTATTTCAAAATGTATTTCGTACGTTTCAGAATAGCATTTATTCCCAGAATCCTTTCTCACTGACGTATTCGAAACCATGGATAATGCAAATTTAATGACTGCCATGGATGATATGATATTATATATTCAAGTAGGGTAATTGAGTGTGAATGGTTGAGGGGAATGGCTGAAGGACATAGCGTTGAATGCACTACTAGAATATGGGCGTTTGATACGGTATAAAGACTGTCTCGAATTTCTCATTAATGGAATCCAACTGGGTGTTCTTGCCGAAAAACCACCCTCATGCGAGCTATGTGGATCACTACAACTTACAATAATGTAATAATCACACAGTATAGCACATACTCTCTTTCACGTCTGTGCAAAAAGCATAGAGTAAGATAAAAATGAGCTCGAAAGCATGACGCGACGCGACAGGATCACGTGCCGGTTGAAACGTATCTGATGGCAACGTTCCTCCGTTTTCCACCTCTTTCCCTACCATCTTACTTAACTTCGCTTGGCTCACGAACCACTGGATCTGGGCCCACGGATGGCATTATAATGGATGAACCATTCTGTTATACAAGCAAGGCTATTAATATGGGAGTAATTGAGAATTTGTCTTCAAATCGAGTATGTTTTCGCGACACTGAGTTCCCGCATATCTCATGCCACAGGTTAGGTTCCGTCCTGAAACGCATCATGAAGATGGTTTACGTGTCGGTTTCTTGCACACTCTACAGGTTGAAATTTGTAGGAACCATTGGCTGAAGTACCGTTTCACCAGGCCCAGCGGTACATACTTGCTGTGACGCCGGCATCGCAGCGCAGGATATGGCAAACTCAGCAAGTTTACCAAAGGATTCTATCTTTCAGTAACAATGTACATTTTAATTTTTTAGTGTCGTCCACAGCAGCCCTCGCTACCTCAACCCTCGCTCACCTCAACCTTCGCCCACCTCAACAGCTCATACGTCGAATGATTAAAGAGGAGGAAATATGGACTGGGCTGCACACTATTTGACGAAGCTCATCCCGTAGGCTAGGTTCGTTCCTCTTCTCTTCTGGTTTCGTGAAGCGAAACCAAAATGCTACCTGCAGGTTGAGCCTTGTTGGGTTCAGGCAACTTTGTTCCTCACACGGTATCAGCATCGGCTATTGCGGCCCTGGTCAAACGAGGTGCAGGTTATTGCCATTGTTCTCGGTGAAAACTAGGTCAGATTGGTACCACATATGCGCTATTTAACTTTTACTCATGTTTATTAATTCAAACTTTCCCTTTGAGTAGACCGTGTCTATGAGTGACCAAGATCCGAACTTAAGCTGTGTGACTGCTTTTATTACCGCTCCGGATTTCTCTGTCAACCTCGTCAACGTGTATCGGACCAGATGAGTCAAATGCGCAGTAAGCACCTTCATTTCAATTTCTCGACCCATCTAACACATGAACAGGCTTAAGGCTTTTGTTGTTTTCGACGTTTATTCTAGCCCTCGTGCTTTTTTTGAAGTTTTCAGATGCTTCGCATAACATTTCTGCCACCATATTTCATTCGGAAGAGGCTCAGTAAATGTAATTCTTTTCAACACCAGGCTGGCGGTTACCGGTGGATAAAGACTTCCAGCTTTGAATGCCTTGTATGGTCTGCAGGCTCGTTGGTAGGCTGGGATCTCCGACTCCCAGTTCTGGGGTTCATTCGTCCACGTGCTGCCCTCATGTCGTTCCTTCTCCCGGATCTGCGCTTTCTTGCGATTCGCCAGACTTTGCATCATTCGAGTCAAGTATTTCTATGTGTCGCCTTCAATTTGTACTGGTCGTACCGCCGTAGTTTATTATTCGACTAGGATTATAGAATATTTTCTCCATAGGTCGCATATACAAATATCCTAAATTTTTACGGCATATGTTCTTATTTTACCTCATCGCTAGAATCTGATGAGCATTCCAACATTCCAACTGTCTAAAGCTCGCATATTCTTTTTCTTGTTACCGGTAACTCAGGGAGGGTTAGGCGGGCTCATGCGATAGATGGGCCCAATAGACATTGCTGTGCGTGAGTACTTGGGGATGTCAGGGACTCCAGTTCGGGTTTGGACTAGGCTTCTTTCGACATGTATGTGTACTCGATTGGGCAAACCCGTTCCAATTTTTTAACAATAATCGATTACGGCGTTTCCTTTTTTGAAGAGTTCGATTTCAAACCAATAATGCCATGGCTGAGCAAAGAATTGTCGCCTCTCAAACAATCTTTGCGGACCCTTTGCGATGTCCTTTATGTAAATCTACAGTAAACGATGCATCGAGGCAAGTCCGTTTTGTCATCGAGACCGCACTCACATTCAGATGGAGAAAGCGGCGCTGTACCCCAGTATCTGGGTGCTGAAAACCTTATTACTTCCCGGATTTTGACAGGTGGGCTAATGGTCAACCTCATTGCAAGGTTTTGTCGAATAAAAGAACCCTTCACAGACATGACGACGAAAAAGTCCCCTCTTTCACTTCCGTTCTGCCACGGCGGTTCCTCCTATAGCGGAACATTCTCTAGAATACCTTCGGTATGCCTCTCGCCCATTATATATCGTGATATAGCTCATCCTTATCCTTTATGTTAACAGTAATGACTTCGATGCACCTGAACCAACAATCACCCTCTCATCGCTTGCTTCGCCAGCCTGACGTTTTGATGCCCATTTTTCGTTTACTGGTCGAAGACAACTTGATGCTTCCTCCTCCACCTCTCCATCCGCAGTTGGTCCTCAGTCGAGTTAGCAGGATCTGGAGAGGCGTGATGATCACTTCGCCAGCATTTTGGAATACGTTTACCTTCAAAGCGACGTCGTTCAGGGATCCAGGCGAACGGATTAATGTCGTCAAGTCTTTCATTCAGAGAAGTAGGACTGGCCCGCTGTCGCTGTCATTTGAGACCAATCTTCTTCCGGGACAGGCTGTAGCAGGTGCTGTCTTAAAGGATCTTCTTTTTGGCGCTGGCAATATCAGCATTGTTGACGAGCTGATCATTCCTAACGTTGAGCGAATCATAGGTCTCAAATGCCTATTATACGGAACCGAGATCTCAAAGTTCTTGTTAGGAATACCTCGAGGCGCATTTCGCTCCTTGATAAATCTGGACCTTACGTTCTTGAATACCTACATCGACGACCGATCCAACTACATCGCTCCGAAATGTTATGACTTCCACCCATTTGAAAACACTCCACATCTCGACCGAATTACTTGTAATATAATCGACTGTCACATCAATCCCCTCGACCTCCGATTCCTATTATCTCAACTCACCACGCTACATTTTCAGGCTGTCATCATGCCTCCCGAAGCGTTCCTTCGCATGATGCGAGCCGGCAGTCTCTCGTTGGTGGAAGCTTCGTTTTCTGTTGAGCTTGACAGCCGTTGGCTTGTTCGTCACCCTCAGCAGTTTGTCGCACCCATCATAATGACCTCTCTCAAAGAACTAGACCTCCATCTCATCGACCCAAGCTGGGATCCATTATTCTTGCTTATCCTAGACCTCCCTGTTCTTGAAAAGCTTTGCATCGGAGAAGTCGACAATAATTTCCCCTTCTTGAGGCATTTACAACTTTACGCGGCTGTAGCATTACGCTCGGCCATGACATTGAAAACTCTTCGCCTCACTGATCTCGAGATCAACCCTACCACAAAGCTCCCAGTGAATGCTGACCCAGGAACTTATCTTCATAGATCGGAACGTCCTAAATCAACTTCCCATTACGATTTAGAACAGTTCCTACAGCCTTTCCCCATGATCCAAGACCTTGCTCTTCCCTTATCCCTATACATCCACCACACAACCCTAGAAAAAATCGCCATGGGCTCACTCCTTCCTCTCCTGGAGAAACTCGAACTCGGCTCCTACGCAGATGCCAGCACCATCCTCATCCTCAGCACGGTGGGGCGCCGAAACGCAGCCCAGTCTGCTCCAATGCACCGCATTCGGTGCCGTCTCCCATTTCGACTGTGACACTGTACGTGCCCACCACGCCGCACGCCGACGTGGAGATCCAAATGAAGCAAGCAGCAAAGTCTTTGGGTTTGAAAGGCGGGTGTAAGCTCTGGTTTATACCGCGCTGTAAGAGTTGGAAGGATGGTCGGAAAACGGATGTATGTGGTCGTCACTGTTGCTTTGCATATCCACTTTAGGACACTTTAGAGAGTGGTTAGCTTTCAGTTTCGGGTTTGTCTTTCTTTTTGTCTTTCTCAGCGAGAGTTTTTTGACTGCGATTCAAGTATGATAAGGTTTATTTCGGGTATCCTTCGGTTCGAATTTATCGAGGATTCATTGTGCAGAGGATTACCTTGCCGGTGTAAGCATTTGATGTACGCGAGGCGGTTCGACAATTCATTTTTTTGCTACAGCTAGACTATCCCCTGATAAAATAATAAACCGTCACCTCCATCTCTCGGTCTACGATTTCATGTTTTGCATGCGTATACTGTATAAGTGAGGACACCCAACATCGGTTGCGATAAGCGTTGGTGCGAAAAGGGTTGTGGAAAGGGGTGCGAACGAGTCTGAAGATCTGAAGCCAGTTCATTTCCGACTTTCAAGTCATACCAATCACAAAGAATTCATTTGTAAAATAGTAAAATACAATAGAAGAGCTTTAACTCAGAACATACAGTCATACATACAAGTACAACAGGGGGTCTAAGCCGTAAGTACTCGAAGTCATGGTCATCATCAGTCATCAGTCATCTACATATGCATCACAAGGAACGTGTAAACGTTACTGTTGAATGTTTAAAAAAATGGCGGGGTGGTTTCTCGGTAAGGGATGCTGTAGAGGTAGGAGCGGTAGCGCCTGGCGTGTTGAGATGAAAAATACGGAGGTAGGAGTAGGAGTAGGAACGGGAATAAGAAAGTGATAGAGTCATGTAAGTAGCCGCATGGTCATAAGGAGAGAGATGAAAGAAACAAAGAGAAGAGAAGAGGAAAAAGAGAAGAAATCGAAACAAAGTCATAACAACAACCAATGAACTCTCGATAATAGAGTGATCACCGCAGTGATCATCACCCAGCACATCACATCACATCACACCCTCCCCAACGCCTTCCTCGCCTCCTCACTCGCCTTCCTCGCACTCGCCAACGAAGGCCTCGATGCCCGCATCTCCGGCATCGACTCACTGCTCACCAACCCATCCCCATCCCCATCCCTCTCACCCTCACCCTCCTCCCTCTCCACGAACCCCGGAGGCGAATGTGCACTATGACCAGCACCCGCACCCGCACCGGCCTTGATCCTTCGTCCAGCGCTGTTGGCAGCCGCGACAGCACGCAGGAGCAGACCGCTGCTTCCGCGTCTCTTGGCTTTAGTAGCGCCTGAACCTGAATCAGATGACCCAGAAGCAGAAGCAGAAGCAGAGGAACCAGAGTGGGTTGGATTTGATATCGACCCCGACGACGCGCTGGCAGTTAAACTCCGGATGGGCGCACTCCCACTGGCACTGGCATTGGCATTCCCTGCTTTCTCCCTCTCGACCCTCCTTAGGAACGGACTAGGCAGGTTATCTTCATCCGTAAAGTCGTATTCGGGGGAAGGGTGATGACGCGATACCGGGATAGGGAGGACCACGGTGGCGTTGTGATGGTGGCTCGCACTGACAATTGCGCTGGCACTTGTACGTGCAGCAGCACCAGAGGCAGAGGCGGAGGCAGAAGCAGAAGCAGAGGCGAGATTCGACCCGCTTTTGGAAGGTCTGAGGTGAGGATGTGGGAGTGGTTTGGCTTGCGCTTGAGGAGCTTGAAAGACTTGAGATTGGGGCCGTGTTGAGGAAGAAGATCCGGCTGCTGAGGGGAGATGAGCAGAGTCCGAAGACGAGGCGGGTATAGACGCCGCTCGAGCTGGCGCTGAGCGCGCCGAGGAGCGTATGGAGGGCCGGCGGAGACGTGTAGGCGGATGGGTTTGAACTGTGGCTGTGTTGGTAGTGGTGGCTGTGTTAGTATTCGTATTGGTGGTACCAGCTGAGCTCGAAGACGGGACAGCCTGCCTCGGCCGCTCCCTCTCCTTCCTTTCACTAGGACTAGGCGGAGGCTCCATCTCATCCTCATCCTCTTCTTGTCCACAAGTAGCAGCAGCCTTCTCCGAGTTACCAGCGCTCTCAGCACCAGCAGAACCAGAACCAGAACCAGAACTCGAACCACCCTGGCCAAAATCAAAGATCTTGCCGAAATTAAGCCCAACCTTTGGACTCTTCTCGAACAGACTCAAGATCTCCGCCGGGGAGGGTGTGGCTAGGACTTCGCCTGTGGCGGTGAGCACGACGCCTTTCATTGCCGACGGGGGCGGAATCACTGCAGTACCAGAGGCGGAGGTGAATGTGGGTCGAGCGAGGGGCGTCGAGAGTACGTTAGAAGAAGAGGGCTGGGCAAAGCGAGGCGTTGGGGTACCTTCGAACTTGGACCGCTGCCGCTGCTGGTGCTGGTTCTGTTGTTGAGCTTGAGGTGTCGCTTGAGAATTACGGTTGATAGGGTCCAAGACATTCTTCACCTCCTCCAGCGGACTCCGACCTGCTCAAAACGCATGTTAGACTCAAATAACCAATTAAAATCTAAAATCTAACCTTTCGCAGCCGAAACTTGTTCCAACCTCCTACCCTCCTTCTCCAACGCCACCCTAACCCCCTCCAACCGCTCCTCCTCCTCCTGGAGCTCCCTCTCCCTCTCAAGCACCCACCTTACCCTTTCCTCCACCTCCCGCTGCACCATCTCCTCCCTCTTCACACACACCTCATCCACTTCAGCCTCACGCGCTCTAACAGCCTGCATAATCTCCTCCTCCCGACTCGCAATCGCCCTCTTCACCTCCTCCTCGCGCTGCAGCACCAGCACCCTCAACTCCTCTTCGCGCTGGGCCACAGCGCGCTTGGCACCGCGCTCCACGTCCTGCTGGGTGTACGGATGCGAGAGCGCGCGTTGGTGTAACTGATGCTGGAGTTGAGTGAGCGCGTGTTGAGTTTGGGTTAGGGTGTGTTGGGTGGAGGCAAGTTCTTGGTCTTTGGAGGTGAGGAGGGAGGAGAGGGTGTTCTCCCGTTCGAGGAGGGCTTGTTCACGCGCGAGGAGGTCGCGTTCTTTAGTTGTTACCGTTGCTCTGTGAGCCTTAACGGCTGTCAGCCTGTTTACAATGGAAGGGTGGTCAGATGCTGAGAGAGAGAAGAGAGAGAGAAGACGGGGTGTGTTAAGAAAGCAAATCGTACATTTTTTCTGTCTCGTTGACTTTATATACCAGCTCGATACGTTCGTGTTGGAGGAGCTGAGCGGCAGAGGGGCGCATGGCGGGCTGGAATGAAGGGAATGAGGTCAAAGTCTGGCTAGAAGGAACAGCGGACGTACGTTCAGGTTTAACATGGATTTAATAACGGAAGTAAGGGCCTGGGAGTACCCTCTAGGTAATGGCGGTATGCGGCCGTTGCTGCAAGCAGGGTATGGTCAGTTCAGCACCAATGAAAAAAAGAAAGACAAAAGCGGGAAACTTACCGAATGAATATACTCAATTCGGAATGAGTCTTGGCTTCATGAAAGGGCGGTTTTAGAGCGCAAAGTTCGTAAATGAGACAACCTAATGACCATATGTCGGATTTGGAGTCGTAGGCTTTTTCTTGCATAAGTTCAGGCGACATGTAGTAAGGTGTCTGCGGAGTGCTAAGTCAGCCTGAGGTGTAAAGAGGAAAAGGAGATATGCGTACCCCAACATAGGTGTTGGCGAAGCTGGCTTGGGCTAGGGCTTTGGATAGCCCAAAATCACCCAGCTTAACAGAGTTATTGTCGTCTAAGAATACTGTTAAAGTTGGTCAGAGATAATATAAAGCGAAAGAACACGAAAAAAAGCACCATTGTCCGGTTTGAGATCCCGATGAAGAATCTGCACTCGTCGTGACGACCCATCCGTCTCTAAAGGGATCCCACTAGAGCCCGAGCCGCTGGAGGACCTCGTGTGCCCATTAGGATGATGGCAGTGGTGTAGCGCAAGGAGGATTTGGAGGAAATAATGCCAGATGGTGTCTTCTGGTATCGGTCGGTGGTGTTTCGCAGCTTGCTTAATGATAGTAGAGAGGTCGCCGCCGCCGCAGTACTCCATAAGAATGTACAACATCCCTGCGTCGCGGTCGACGTGGCGGTCGTAGTACTGCACGATATGGTCATGGTGCAGGTCTTTTAAAATGTTCCTATAAACGAGCGGCAGTGTTAAGGAGGAAAGCGAGGTGTGAGATGAGTGAGTACATACGTACACTTCTGCTACAATCTGCTTTCTATCTCTCTCATTCATCCGCTCAAAATTGAGCTCCTTCCGCGCGAATATCTAGCCGAAGGAACGGATATCAACGATATGTTCAGTTTTAAGGTTCTGCATGGAAACGGCAACTCACTAAATCATCAGATTTCCGTCGCACTTTGCGAATGATGCCGAAGGAGCCATTGCCAATGATGTCGAGCGGTTCGTAGGCGTCGAGGAAGGCGGCGGAGGAGGAGGAGGACATGGGGGAAGAGGAGAAAGGTGGAGGAATGGAAGGGAGGAAACAAACGGAATCGAAAGAGCAACCAGCACGTGATCGCGTCGCGTCGCGCTGACCCTCTTCAAACTCCGCATTGTTCGCCCTTTATGGCCTTTCTGAATCGTATCGTACCCCGTGCAGCATACATTTAGTTTGTTGAAAGACGAACTTGGCTTGTGTATTGCATACAATTCTCCATTATTTATTTCCTGACTACTCATATCGCAGAAAACAAAGGATGGGCCCAATCGGAACCCTAAGTTTACATAGTTCAACTCCAAGAAATTTGAGCTTCAATCTTCAAGTTTCAAGAGGGTGCAGTGAATCATGATAACTCTGATTTTGTTTTGCATCTGCGCATACGAGTCATGACTCGACTCAGAAGTCCCTCTTCACTTTGTAAAATTTTTACCTAAAGTTGCTGGGTCTTAATCGCTAGTGAGGTTTGGAGTGATTCAAGAGCCTTCAAGTTGTGGCACAGCCATGCCTGAGGTCTGGTGGGCATTACCACAAAATATTATTATAACGAAATGTTACAGCTGTTTCAGGCTCATGACCAAAGAGCTCAAGCATTGTGAAACTCCAAGGAGCACCAAAACCAAAGCACGCGAGCCTGACACTTTCAATGGCTCCAACACCTGCAAACTTAATGGTTTTATTTTACAGTGCAACCTTTACTTCTGAAACAACCATGCCTAGACCGCCAATGAAGACAAGGTTACATTCGCCCTTTCCTACCTTCGTGGCCTTGCAATGGAATTTTTCGAGCCTGCAATCCTTGACTCAACAACTTTTGAACCATGGATGGACAACTGGCAAGCCTTTATTGGCATGCTGAAGTCTGAATTTGGTCTGTTCAATCTGACCTCTGATGCTGCTGTTGCCCTCGAAAACTTGAAGATGCCTGAAAACCAAAGGATCATCAAGTACAACATCGAATTCAAGCACCTGGCTATTTGCTCATGCTTGGACAGTGTCACTCTCCAACACCACTACTACTCCAGTCTGGCGGAACACATCAAGGACATAATGGCTAGCCATGCACTTCTCCACTCCGCCTCTGCTGCCTTCTCCACCTCTACTGCCTTCTCTGCCTCCACTGCCCTCCGTGCTTCCTCTACCTCCCATTCCGCCTCTCGAGCTGCCTCCGTGTGCTCCTCTGCCTCGCATGCCTTCCGCTCCTTCTGTTCTCACTTCTGATGAAGTTTTTCTTTCTGGAGCATGAGCTCCCACTCTTGTGCGTCGAGATCTTCCAAGCTGGAATTGGTATGCGCCATGTCAAGTACTGAAGAGAGGACTGAACAAAACTTTTCAAACAAAACCAAAACCAACCAGCACATGACTATTCCCACACTCAGGCCTCAAGGTTCAGCCTAAGGGGGAAATACTGTTATATACATGCCTCCAACTAACTCTGATCTCTGACCATACGAACTCTGACTTCATAATCTCCTCGAAATACTACAAGTCCTGGAACATGTAGACACTTAAGTTACACATAGCTAGATGACTCCAAGTAGTGCAGAATAACTTACACATTTGCCTGCTCACTCGTACATGTATGGTCTCCACTTAGTTTCCTCCATAGTATAAAAACCTTAGAACTACTATTATGTACCTCAGTTCGTATATTGTTCATTAATCAATCCACGCTCTCTACTCCGCTCTCTCATCTGACCCAACTCTGAAATTCGAGACAATGTCCAGACAACAGAGCACAACACATACATTGAAGCTGAAGTCTCAAACCTACATTTACATATGTTTATGCTTCGACCAACTCCAACACTGATGTACCCTGACGTAGCTCCGATGTGGACCTCCTCTGCTCCACTCTGCCTCTCCCTCTGCTCTGCTAAGCACAACTTTAACAGACAGCAGGAAAGTGAGCAGTAAGTTCCTTCTACTTACTATCAAATTCTTCAGGTGATACTGCATGATAGGCATCCCAGAAGGTGTTCTTGAAGGATTGCCAATCATCTGAAGGTATCACATGATGGAGATTCTGGTCCACATTGCCATCCAGGTGCTGAATGCAAAAGAAATGTTCAGAGGTTGGAAGAATCTCAGCAACAGATGCTATCAGTGCTCGGCTTCGATCTGATATGAAAACTTCAGGTGGAACACCAGTGCTCTCAAGATGGTATTTCAAGACCCAGTTATGGTGTTCCTGGTCCTCAATTGCATGGAAACAATACCAGAGATTGCAAGAAGAGCCATGGCTATTGATGCTGACACAATGTCAAGGGGATATTAAGCTGAGTTTGTGTTGTAAGTGTTGTCATTAATGAGAACATCATTATAACATCAGCTAAGCTCAGCTTGTAGAGGAGACTGCCACCAGATCCCAGTTGCCATGGTGTTCTCATCCAATTTGATGTGATATTTCCAACCATGTTCTTGTGAAGACTTTTCTTGCAGACTTGATAATGGCATGTATGTCACCACTGAGTTTGGCCACCTCTTTTCAGCTCTCCAGATGAGCTTTATTCATAATGTTACCAATTTGACATGGTTCCAGTGATGTTCCTGTTTGTGCCTTCAAGATAGCATCAAGCTGTCCACAGCTGAAGTTGTGAGAAGCACTGGTCACAAGGCCAGAGACAATCTGGCTCTGCTCAGCTGTAGGATGACAATGAATTGGTGTACCATCTGGGATTGCAGGTGGATGATTGTGATCCCAGTTGATGAGGGTAACATGCCACATATTTGAAGCACTGATCCAATTGACATTGACATGGGCTTTGCACCCAGTTCAGATGGATTTACCTTCACAATGGTTGGAGGGGTCTATTTTGACAGAGTGGACAGGTTTATGATCATTGTAACAGTTGCACTGGAAAGTCATCTTTTTGATTACCCCATTGTCATCAGGTTTGCTCTGTGGCCTCCTCCAAATGTGACCAAGCCTCTTCTCCTGTGCATAGATTGCAGCCTGAGCATCCTCAAGAGAGTTGAAAATGGAATTGATCTTGACAAGGCCAGGTGCTGGCTCAACAGTTCATTGACTGGGCTTTTCAGGTGTAACAAGGTTAATATGTTCTACTTTCACTTTAACCTTATCTGGTTTGATGTCAATGGCCACAGGCTTCCAATCCAGTGTTAGGGAAAGATTGATGACATCCAATGATGAAGTTGGGTGTTAAAGTCATGCTTAAATGGAGCAGAGGGAGAGGCAGAGTGGAGCAGAGGAGATCATGAAGTCAGAGTTTGTATGGTCAGAGATCGGAGTTGGTCAGAGGTGTGTATATAACAGTATTTCCCCTTAGGCCAAACCTTGAGGCCTGAATGTAGGAATAGTCATGTGCTGGTTGGTTTTGGTTTTGTTTTGAAGATATCAAAAGGACTGTAATATTTTTTGGAGAGTTTTTTGGAGGGACATGTGGTGCAGAAGAATTTGCTTTGACAAATGCTTGTTGTCTGACTTGGAAGTCTGGTTGCGGAGTTTGTCAGAGGTCGGCGCAGACTTGATAATGCTTTTGTGATTCAGTGATAGCATTCTTTAGTTCTTTGTGTAATTCATCTAAATCAACAACAAAACCATGAGCACGAGTGGAGGTGAGGTGCATTCAGGGTGGATAACCATGTTAGGGTGGTAACCTTTATTAGCAAAGAAAGGTGAGATGCCAGTTGTAGCACTAGGAGCATTATTGTAAGCAAACTCTGCAAGAGGTAGTAGACTTGACCAATTGTCTTGCTGATAGTTGCAATAAATGCAGAGGTATTGCTCTAGTGTCTGATTAGTACATTCAGTCTGGCCATTGCCTTCAGGATGGTATCTGGAGGTGAAATGTAGTTTCATGTTGAGTGCTTTTCCTAGAGAGTGGAAAAAGCAGGAGATGAATTCAGGTCCATGGTCAGAGGTGATGTGTTTGGGGATGCTGTGCTTTGAGAATACATGCATAACAAATAGCATGGTGAGGTCTTCAGAGGTGCAAGTGGAGGTGGTCAGAATAAAGATTGCTTGCTTGGTGAGTTGGTCTACAATGACTAGGATTGCATTGTGTCCATCAGATATTGGAAGGATTTCAATAAAGTCCATTGAGATGGAGTTCCAGGGACATTTGGGGATCAGGAGCTGCTTGAGCAATCCATAGGGTTTGTGTTGTTGAGGTTTGGAATGCATACATGTAGTACATGATTTACAGTACTTCTTTATGAAGTCATGGAGTCAAGGCCAGGTGTAATCATGGAGGATAAGACTCATCATCTTATTTTGACCAGGGTGTCCAGCAAGGATGTGATCATGCTTGTGTCAGAGTATGCAGAGTTGGAGGTCAGAGGCATCAGGAACATATATATGGGATTCATGATGGAGGTAACCTTCTGGATCTAAAGACCAGTGTAGTTTTGGTTCCTTCAAATGTGCAAGGTAAACTGGGTCAGAGGGTAGTGCAGTGAGGATGTCTTGTCAGAGTAGGTCAGAGTCCATGAGTGATACTGCATGGAGGGTCGGTTTGAAGAGTTGGGTGGCACAGAGGGATGCAGAGAGTTGTTCTTGAGTGAAAATGGGTCAGAAGTTGCTGGGATTGATGCTTGCATAGTTGCCATTTCCCTCTTTGGGGTAGATGTCCCATCATCTAGTTAAAGAGTCAGGTTTTGTTCCAAGATGTCCAGGGGGAAATGAATGATGAGGTTGAATTGACAGAGGTATTCAGACCAGCGGCTTGTCGGCATGTAAGAACTTTTGTAGTTGTGAAATACGTTAAATTCTTGTGGTCAGTGACGATGTTATCAGAGTGGGGAGCCTTCCAGATAGTGTTGCCATACTTTAAATGCATCGAAAATTGCCAGTAGTTCCTTATTATGGGTGTCATAGTTAATTTCAGGACCTGTGAAAGTAATGAGTGAAATGCAACAGGGTGAATCTCATCATCAGAGTGTGGATGGAGAGGATCCTCCAAGTGCATAGTCAGAAGTTCAGTTTCAACAATAATTGGACTGTCAGGAACCCAGTGAGTGAGGATTGGAGTGGTCATAAATGCTTTCTTGAGTTTGCTGAAAGCTTTTTGAGCAGCATCATTGAATTGCCAAGGGGTTCCTTTCCTAGTGAGTCAGGTGAGCAGAACAAATGTCAGAGTAGTCGGAGATAAAATAGTAGAATTCACAAAACCTAAAAAGGATTGAACATCCTTAATCTTCTTGGGTTCAGGCCAGTCTTGGATGGTCTTGATCTTACTTTTGTCCATCTTGAGGCCTTCTGGGGAAAGGATGAATCCAAGGTAGTTTACCATGTTTGTAGAGAAATTGCATTTGTCAGAGCGGGCATACAGACCATGTTGTCAGAGACATCGGAGGACTTCACGAACATGTTCCTTATGCTGGGTAGGATCATCGGAGTAGATTAGAATGTCATCGAGGTAAACGATGACAGACACATCTAATAAATCACTTAGTATGTCATTCATAAAGCATTGAAAAATGGCAGGTGCATTGGACAATCCAAATGGCATAACATTCCATTCAAATGATCCATAGCATGTTTGGAATGCTGTTTTCCATTCATCACCTTCTGCTATGCAGACTAGGTGATAAGCATGTCAGAGGTCAATAGCTGTATAGATGCATGCTTTTCCAGCAGTGGAAAGGAGGTTGGAGATGAGTAGAAGTGGATATCAGTCTTTCTTCATGATCTTGTTTAAACCTCTGAAGTTGATGCAAAGTCATAATGATCCATCCTTTTTGCAAACAAAAAGGATCAGAGCACAGTGCGGAGAGGTTGAAGGATGAATAAAACTGATTTGGAGGTGCTCATCAATGAATTCTCAGAGAGATTGAAGTTCGGATTGTGAAAGGGAGTACATGTGTCCAACTGGAGGGGAAGTGCCAGGTTCCAGATTGATCTTGAGGTCATAATGTCAATGGGGTGCGAGCATGTCAGCTTTAGATTTACTGAAGACATCTGCAAAGTCATGGTATTCAGAAGGAATACTAGACAGATCAGGTGCTTCGTCAGAGATGGAAGCAGCATGAGCAGAGATGTCGGAGTCAGAGAGGTGAACAGTGAAACTTTGAGTGCCAGGTAACTTGCATGCTCTTGCAGAAGCAGCTGCATTGATTAGCGAGATGCTATGGAGGTCAGAGGTGTTGGAGGTGTAACTGTAGAAGTAGTCAGAGGAAGCAGAGGGGTCGGAGGTTCCAATAGTGGAGGTGTAGGCAGCAGAGCTGGCCTAGAGGATGACGTCAGAGCTGGGTCATCAAGTAGTTCAGAGCAGAAGTTGATATGGTCTAATTTCCAGTCAATCAACAGATTGTAGTAGAAGAGCCAGTTATATCCTAGAACCAGAACACAAGAAGAGTCCAGTGAGGTTACAAAAAAGTCAATAGTAATGGTTTCACTAGAGGGGAATGTAATCGGAATGGAGAGAGTTTCAGTAATCATGTTGCTGTAGGAGCTATCAATTAGTTTGAGCTTAACTGGATTGATTCGAGAAGGGAGTAAATTATTAGAATGAATGAAATGGGTATCAACAAAACAATGACTAGATCCAGAGTCAATTAATGTTAGGGCTTTTAAGTCGGAGTGGATCGGAGATGTTAGCAGAAGTCAGAGGAATCAGGATCAGAAAGAGCAGACATGTTTAGTCTTACTTCCTTTATGTGCACATAGCCAGTGTCAACATGATCCCCAGTATGTGCAAAGGGATGAGGACCACTGACTATTTTTTTGAATCCTCAGTGCTAGGATTCGTAACTTTGGCAGCATGTGCTTTTGCCTTGGAGGTGGAGGAAGTTGACTTTGGACACTTATTAGCTTGGTGTCTGAGTGACCCACAGAAAAGGCAGAGATTGTTGTCGAATCAATGTTTGCATTCTTCCGCAGTCAGCTTGCCATCCTTGCCAAGCTTGTCGGAGATAGAGTCAGATGCCCGAGTTGTTCTTGCAGCTGAAGGAGGACTTGTTGTTGTTATTGACATGGTTGTTGTTGGAATGTTTTTCAGAGGACTTGTCAGAGGTATGATCAGATGTTCTGTCAGAGGACTTTTGCACGTTCTTGTCCTGTTTGGGCTTCTCATGGACACATTCCCAATAGTGAGTGTCAATGTCTTGGGTGAGCTCTCGAAGGGCTTTGAGAGATTGTGGCTTGCCACGGCTAGCCATTATGTCCTTAATGCATTCCACCAGACCAGAGTAGTAGCAGTGTCGGAGAGCGACACTGTCCCAGCACGAGCGAATAGCCAGGCACTTGAATTCGACATTGTACTTGATGATCCTTTGGTTTTCAGGCATCTTCAAGTTTTCGAGGGCAACAACAGCATTGGAGGTTGGATTGAACAGACCAAATTCGGACTTCAGCACACCAATAAAGGCTTGCCAGTTGTCCATCCATGGTTCAAAAGTTGTTGAGTCCAGGATTGCAGGCTCAAAAAATTCCATCGCAAGGCCATGAAGGTAGGAAAGGGCGAACATAACCTTGTCTTCATCAGCAGTGTAGGTGCAGTTGTTTTGGAAGTAAAGGTTGCACTGTAAAATAAAACCATTAAGTTTGCGGGTATCGGAGCCATCAAAAGTGTTGGGCTTGCATGCTTTGGTTTTGGTGCCCCTTGGAGTATCGCAATGCTTGAGCTCTTTGGTCATGAGCATCAATGCTTCAGTGAGGTTCGGAGTGGTGTCGTGGTCAGAGTTGTGATCAGAGTGATCATCGGAGTGGGGGTCAAAATTGTCACCATCATTGTCGGGGTTGGGTTTACCACCAGGGGAACCAGGAGGTGGCAATGGATTGGGACTGGCTTGTCTCATTGATGAGGGTCCTGAGGGCAAAGGAGTCAGGGTGCTGAGGTGGGTCAGAGTTTGCGTGTTTGGACAGTCAGGGTAGTTTCTGACATTTTGAATCATGATGTTGCATGATTCATTTTGTCTAGCTATATGGGAGTTGGCAGTACATCAGTAAAACTGCCTGCTCTTTTGCTTTGACTTTCATGTGATGTCTTCTACTTTTGGGTTCTTCTTCTTTTGTCATCGATCTTTCCTCATCTTATACTCCATCTCTGTCTTTCAACTCATCTTTCTATACTGTTATCCATTGTTTATCCCTCAAGTCTGACCCATCTAGAAGTTTTGTCATCGATAAGGCATGAGTAAGTCAGCATTCACCCCAATCTGTCTTTCAGAACATGTTCATTCCAAAAGCGAGCCCTGGCCGCCACTACAGCTACTCTTGCCATCAATGGGTCAACTCGGGCTCTGAATCTGAATCTGAAGAGGCAGTGTTTGCAGACTCTGAGACAATGGTAGTAGAGAGTTCAGTTTCATGGGAATGACAGGTGTGTGTATTCTAAATTTTCTCTATCTGTTTTCACACTTGACTCATGAATTTCAGTCACAGGCCCTCATTTTGCCTTCAGACCCTGAGTCCCAGACAGAACCAGACTCGCAACCACCACCAGTGGCATCATCACTGACACACCCACCAGCCCCATTGCCTCCATTAGTGCTGACAGCCAGCACTACACTTCTCCAAGAAAAGTTGTCAATCGAGGTCAAGCCTGCGGAAGGTCAATCCCTGCTGCAGGTCGTCAAAGACTTCATGGGCATGTTCCCCAGCCCTGACTCCATGCCAGAGACCTTCACCGAGTCATGGTTCAACAGACAATTTGCAAAGTTAGCTGCCAAGGAATGGGAGGCCAACAACAACCATCAAATTAAATCTATGAGTGAAACATTGGTGTGTCTAGTCTTTCTATTCTGTCAAATTTGTTTCATTGATTGATCTTTTAGCTCCCCCCTGTGCCCGCTCTTGTCTTGCCTCATACTGCAGCACCTGGCCCTGCCATCTCTCGACAATGTGCCAAATTCCTCACTGTCTGCCTACGCATGCAGCTTTTTACTTTAGATACTCTCCAATGTCATGTCCACAAGTCGTACCACAAAATGATTGAGCTTGCAGAGCAAGCTTGACTTTTCCCTTTGTTCTTAGCTTTCCAAAATGAATATATCTTTATTAATATGCTATCTCATGAGCATGATGGTCTGCAAACTTATTTACATAGAAGAGCTTGAAAGCATCAAGAGAATGATGATAATGAAGGTGGCTAGGAATGAATTTGTCTCCATAAACTCCAATCAGATGGGCGGTGCATAGAATAGAATCAATATGAATAACAGAACACATCCTCCGACCATGAGCCATAAAATCAGGTTTGACCCTCCACAAGCCAGTGTCTGGGCATGGACTGTCTCCGTGGGTTTCAAACCACTTCACAAAAGCACAAGCATAGGTGACATTGTTGTGCTCAAATGAAAAGAACACTCAGACTTGTGCCACGCCAAGTGCATGAAAGCCCTCCTCCTCAGCCTCGCGTTCCACAAAAATGCAATCATAGCATGCAGGACCACCATGCCATGCTTGCGTCATGCGTATATACTCCCTGTGCATCCCGCCAATCCCAGAGAGGTCACTCGGCACATGGTACACAGCAGTGGCCAAGTGAAAAACTTTGAGGTGCATGGTGGGCGAGATTCTGGGGCATTCCTCAATGTCGACATCCATTCCACAAACCTCAGAGTCTGGATGAAGCTGATCATAGAGAAAACGTCGGATGTGTTGTTCAAAGTCAGGGATGTCAAGGAAATGTGACAGCTGCACCAGAGTCCTTGGGTAGCCTGAGGCTAGAGAAAGTCATCAGTGGACCACATCGGAAGGACAGCAAAGGAAGATTTACCTGGTCGCCGTGGAAGGCAAACATCACCCTCTGATGTCTGACCCTCGACTTCTTCCTGATCAACATCCTCGGAATTTTCTTGTACTTGCGGAATACATAGCAGAGCAATTGATGACCATACAGGATTTCCCTTACTGACTGAATCATACCACATGACTCCAGCTCCACTTGAAAGGCAGCAAGCTTGTCCAGACGTTGGTTGGTTAAAAGCATTTGCCCAAGGGGCTCATTGCAGTTTGAATGACACCATGGCTCCTTCACAGCCTTAATGTGCTTGGACTCCGTAATTGATGAACAAAGACCATTCGGTGCACCAAACATTTGAATGAGCTGCCAGTAATGTGAAACTGAATGCTGGCATGGAAGTAGGAAGTCTTCATGTATGCCATGCTCATGAAATGATTCCCGCTCATGATGAAATTTGGATATGGCATATCTTCAGAAGAACCATTTCATCAATTTGTGAACAGCAAACAAGGTAGCAAAACTCTAAGAAGGCTTGGACTGCATGAACCATGGCTGGTGGAACCAAGCCATTGATGGCTGGCAGAAAGACCTTCATGAGTGCTTTGGAATCATTGCCTGTCCACTGTTTGAATCCATGACCTTCAGGAAATCGATGTAGGCCTGAAAAAATAGGTGCTGCTGCAATTCTGGATGCAATATGTGAGTGATAGACATTTGAAAAACAAATCAGCATACCTCTGGTCCATTTCTGTAACCAGCCACTTGCCGTTCGGCTGCATTTCCATCCATTGGACCACCCAGGTAACAAGATGATCTTTGAATGTGCCTTTGATGAGCTGATGAAGTAGGTCCGGAGAGAGGAGTTCATGGATATTCCCCTGAGGGAAATATGATGTAAATGGCTAGATGACGAGATAGTTGAGAAAAGCCAAATATAAATCGGAGAAAAGCACATACCAAAATGTCATCAATAATCCCATACCCCTCCCATAACTCTTTTGATTTTCCTTCGAAAGCTTCCTTTAGTGCTTCCATATGTTCATGTGATCATTGAATATTCTCCTCGGGGTCTCCATCAAGATCTGCAGCTGGTGCTGTACATCTGATAGGCACAGTATGTCACTAAGATCTGTCAAGAATAGATTGCCAATTTGCATACTGTGGGCACCATCCCGAGACAACACATGCAAGGAGACACTGCTCTGGGTAGTCTGCAATGTAAGGACCTAGTCCATATATAACTCGCCAATAATAACCATTGCTGCAGCATGTCACTCTTGGCTTGGTCATCCATGGCTTTAGCAGTGAAAGGATCTTGGTGAGAGATGCATGGAACAACTGCTGTCGAAACTTGTGGAACTGGGCCGTGTCTTGCTGGTCTCGCTCAGCTAAAATTTCAGATTAGTTAGTCTGGTATTCACTTCACCATATAGTGATGAAGAGCTTACTTTTCAGAATGGCAAGGAAGCCGATAACAGTCAAGGCATCCCGATGTGCATGCCGAACATGGTTTTGGGTGTTTCCAAGTGCTGCATAAAGAGGATAGTACTCATTCTGACCAGTGCTGACAGAGACAGTGGTTTTATCACTGCCGAGAATGACAGGCACAAACATAGCTCCGTGAGTGTCTGGATCTTCAGCCGCAATCTGATCCTGATTAGGCAAATTAGCCTCATGCGACATGCATAAAACTACATTAATGTACCACCTGTTCCCAAGCCCAGTCTGCAGACATCAAATCAGTGAACTGCCTCTTCTTATTTTGACCAAGTACCCTCTTTGGTGCGATGTCAATTTCCTGGGCAAAATCAGGGTTCCCAATTTGTGCTTCCATGATGTGGAGGGGATTTCGAAACCAAACTTTGTACTCCCTCTTCATCCAGCTTGGTGCAGGGTCAGGGACATCCCCATCATATGAGACCTTGAAGCCTTCCCAAGGAACATCACCGAGTGGTATTGAGTCAATGGTGTCCCACATGTGCTTGCTGGTGCTGAAGGGTGGATCGGCATTGCCATAACGTGACATTTGAAAAGCCACTATTAGACTCATTAGAATGTCAGTGTTTCCAGCTGACATCTGCTCGTGCATGAAAAGGAAGTCTGCAAAATGAAACTCTTCTTCATCAACAAAAGGCCAGTAGTTGTTGGGTGCCCGGGGCTCTTTGGGTGGAGGTGGAGTGCCTTCGGGCAAATCGTAGCCATTTTCATCACATGGCTGGCCTGCAAAAAAAATGCTGCATAAGTTTAAGGTAGAGTACAAGGATTGAACTGAAAATACCATCAAGGTAAGGGTGCTTGGTCACATATATGCCTGACTGACCTCTTGTCGTCCAGATTGTCCACCGGGGACTGCTGTGGCTTGGTGTAGGCAGAGTCTCTGGAGGTGCAGTGGTGCCTCGAGGAGGCATCTGAGGTGGCGAAGGTGGTGACGAGGGTGAGGTTTGTGCATGAAAGAAAGGAAGGTTGGGCGGTGGTGTTGAAGGCAGAGAATGGACATATTGGTTAATTGGATTATATGGACAAGATTCCTGGTGTCGACTAAGGCCACCTGGGGTTCTGCACTTCTTCTTACAACTGACAAAGTGCCAGTGGCATCCATAGAGGGCAGGCTTGTAGGCAGGTCTCATAGGTCTAATCGATAGTGACAGTCAAACGGAGATTTAATTAGAAGTAAAGAAACAGAAAAACTACAAATACGGACTTTGCACGTGAGTCAGCTACCATCGGTGCAACACGGAATCAACAAAACTTACTTTATCAACTATCCCTCCCATGGCGATTGGTACTCATGAAAGCAATGTGACTGCACATCCTGGAGACAACCACAAGAAATATGACTCTCAGCGACGCAGTTCTGATCAGGTCAAGGCAGATAAAAGGAAGGCGGCAGCAGAAAAGGCCGAAAAGAAGGCTCAAAAATTGCAGGGGATTGACAAAGCAGCTCAAATCGAGAACGATGCTCGCAGAAAAGCTCGCAATCAGCACGATAACACTGGGATTTCTGGTAAGGGTGCATTGGCTATCCCTTGAGTATGACATACACCGCCAATGGCAGTAGATCCTGAGGATAAGGGTGACAAAGGTTCCATTATCACACAACTTTCTTCTATCAGATTTTATCACTTACTGGGTTCTCTATCATTCCAGAGGTCACTAAAAAGAAGAAAAAGATTCGCAAGATCATCTATGAAGAAGTCACAGATGGTAAGAAATTTTTTTTAGGAGTAGAGCAAGCTGAAAAACACCTTTACAGATGAGGAAACTGATGGGGAACTTGAAGATGACCGAAAGTCTGTTGAGGAGTCTGGATCCTCTGGAAGTGAATTCCAACAACCGGAAGGTGATAATGAAAGTGACGAGTCCAACTCAGATGATGATGAAGAAATGGTGGATGCAGAACTGGATGACGATGAGCCTGATACTGCAATCGAGGTGAAGAAGGTGGGTGAAGGTAAGAAAGAGAAGAAGGGTGTTACCAAGCATAATGAAATCTGTCAAGCTCATGACAAGCATGAGAACTCATCAACCGCCGCTGACCCAGAGAAGTCTTCAGATACAAGCTTGAAAAGGAAGGCTTCCACAAAGAACACCGAGTAAGTTCTGATATCTATTCTTATCACAATTCTCATCATCATGTACTACACCTATTGCCAGCTCAAAATCCAAGAAGTCCAAAATTAACACTGTTTCTGGTGTCTACGATGACTGGGACAAATGTGGAACTGAGAAGAAATCTTTGTCAAAAGGCCAGTTCATCTTTTCGTACTTTTCTGATCATTTACTGTTCGAGTTCTAACTTAGTAATCATTTTTAGATAATCTCTCTATCAGAAGTGACAATGATGCTTCCTCCGAGGTGGCAAACTCCTTGGCTGTCCATGATGGAGGCATCCTGTCCAGTGATGATGAGGTGGAGCATACCAGCATCATGAAAGAAGTGTCTGTCAAAACGGGTGGTGACAAATTCAAAGTAGGTTACCACCTCTCAGCATCTGACTTTTCATTAATGTCTGGTTGAGTCCATTGCAGGTGTAAAGGTTGAAGATCATCCTGACACCCCTGCCTTGCAAAAGCCATCTGGTAAATCTGGTACCAGTGCTCGCCCTAACTTCAAGAGTCTATCTCGTGATATCACTTCTTTGTTCGACATCTTCAAGTATTATGCCCTCGATGTGCTGAGTGAACTTGATCCCTGGGCGCATCTATCTGATGAGAAGTTGGTAGAGATATGGAACCAGCATGCTGGCACATCAATCCAGATGTCAGTGGAAAAGGCAGATCAAACAAAGTATGATCTGTTCATCAATATCAAGAAATTGGTACGTGAAATACTTTTTTCTTGTCTTACATGTATTCATGGTCATCCTAGTTCAAGTGTTTAGTTTCTTCCTTGTGGTACCACGCATTTCAGAAGACCGCCGTCCTTGCCATAAAAGATGAATTCATGAAATGCAGTCTCAACACTATTGAGGAGCGGGCGTGCTTCATCAAGGCAATGCTTGGATCACTTGAAGTTGTCAGCTTCACGCGACCTTTCATATGGAGGTCCAATGATAAGTGGACAGGTCAGCCAGACTCTACCCCACCTAAGAAGGAGGTATGTTCACTTTCTTCTATTCCTCGTCTCTCAGCTTACTGATCAGATATTTCAAACAGGGTATATTCGAAGGCTGCATGGTTGCGAGAACACTTTCTGAGCATGTAGCATTGTTGGGAATGGTGAAGGTTGAGAGCTTCAAACCATCAGCTACACCACAGGGAGCTTTGATGATGGCCATCTTGGCAGTGAGTGTGTTTTCCCTGCATGTTTGGCTTATTCTCACTGTTCCTCCCAGGTACTTTGTGCACTCTTCTGCTCAATCTCAGGTGAGATCCAGGAAACCGGCAAAGAATCACACTTCTCAAAAGACAACTGGGGTGACTACCCAATCAAGACCAGTGTACCAAATGAGCCAGACCAAATCGCCGCTCGTGCTACAATATTCAAGGCCAGAATCACGAAGCTGACGGAGCAGGAATGGGCTGCGATCATGTCGACGGCGGCAGCTTTTGTGGGAAAGAAGAAGAAGCAGGCAATGGCGGAAGCAGTGGCTGATAGTTTGTCAGCCAGTGGGCCGGCCTTGAGAATGACTGAGGAGGAAAAGAAGGCATATGACAAGGAACTGTACGCCTGAATAGCCCCCGGTTTGATGGAAATTTTCATATTTGTCTAGATCTCATCAAAGTATAAAATGTCTTTCAAAAGTAAATACCGGTCTATCAAAATCAGTATTGTCTTTTGTGAGAAAACCGACTGGGCTTTTAAAAGACGAGACATCTTTTAGTCTTTTTAGTCTTTTCTGGTCTTTCGGTCTTTTAAAAGATGCATGAAAGACTGCGCACTTTTACTGATTGTACAGGATATTGAGGTGGCCATAGTTGAGAGTCCAGAAGTGGTATGAGTTCATATATACTGTTAAAGTTGTGCTTAAATAGAGCAGAGGGAGAGGCAGAGTGGAGCAGAGGAGATCATGAAGTCAGAGTTCATATGGTCAGAGATCAGAGTTGGTCAGAGGTGTGTATATAACATTGGGCAAGGTTTTGGTGGGGTTACATAAAGATTGATGACATCCAATGATGTTGGGCAAGGTTTTGGCAGGGTGACAGAAAGGTCAATGATACTTTCTTGCTTGATAGTGGTATGCGGCTTTGACTCCTTTCTGAAAGAGATTGATTCAATGAACTCAACCTCACTATCGCTCTCAGGTTCAAGCTTCACTTTGGGCTTTGTCAATGTGTTCCTCTTCATCAAGGGAGGCCTTGGAGATATCAAATCAAAGTCGATGGTATCAAGACTTTTGTGTTGCTGTTTCCCCAGTTTTCGAGTAGGTGATATGTCAATGATGGAAGTGAATGACTTATCCCTACTTGGTAAAGGTGCAGAGATAGACTTTGTGGAAAGTTTGAAGGGTGGAAGAAGTCAGAATAGATTATGAGGTGCTTGAATTGGGTTGAGGCTTGATACTAAAAGGAGCATTGTA
Organism: Gymnopilus junonius; assembly: GCA_015501075.1. Lineage (NCBI taxonomy): Eukaryota > Fungi > Basidiomycota > Agaricomycetes > Agaricales > Galerinaceae > Gymnopilus > Gymnopilus junonius. The sequence continues at coordinate 121,899 of JADNYJ010000075.1, read as the reverse complement.
CTTTGGATGGGTTGGATGATCTCTCTCAACAGATCAGTATTGGCTGTGAATTGAACTATCAGATGTGTTTCCTATAAGAAGCACAGGGTTGGATGTAACATTTACAAAGAAAGCTGGAAATGATGAACCAAGGGTGCATACATATTGAAATCATTATATCCTGTTGCCATTGCATTCTCAATCCTCGACATTTGAGGTAAACTGCAAACTGTCCAATTTGAAAAGGTCCCGCCAACTTCATGAGCAAGATGATGCATTTGCAAAAGGTCTTCGAGGGTGGCATCATGAAAGGTGTGCGAAAATGAACCAATCCACAGCTTAAGTCCCTTCCATGTTTGGGCTGCTAATTCTATGAAATTGTAAGCTGCAATTCCACAACTTCCCTCGCTGTTGCCAACACCCTGCCATGCAATAATACCAGCCCTGATTTCTTTGATTGGTGGCTGAGCCACATCCTCGAATATCCATTTAAGAATCAGGAGAAGATAAGATGGCGGGTGATTGTGCGTGGAGTCGCCATACTCGATTGTTGCAGACCCAAACTGATAGATGAATGCTGTGAAGTGGTCACCATGGATGAGGCTCATTGCCGCCAGGTGTGCTGACCTTGACACGATCCACTGGTGGATAGCTACAATTTCCGGTGTGTAGACTGTTGGGATACTTCCATAGGCCATGACTGCATCAGCTAAAAATGAAGTTGGTAGGAGCAGGACATCTGGAAGTGGGGGCTTCTGCGAGGTGGTGAGTGTATGATAAGCTTTATAAAAATAGGAGAACTCTAGTAGTGCATTGAAGACATCTTCCTCCAACCAGGATTCACCCAAGAGACATTTCAACTTGTACAACTCGAAGTCTAACACAAAGAATCCTTGGATTCTCGAAGTGATTAATGAGTCTTCAAAGGTCTTAAGAGCAGGACCTAGGTTGAATGTTGGAGATCATAGGTGAGTAAGGAGGTGCTGGTAGGCCTCAATGGCAGGTAGGAAGTTGGAGCAATTCTATATAAGTTCCAGCTGCCAGATGACTATTAATTAGTTTGCCGAGCAATGATGTGTAGGGGGCATACCTTTGAGAAGTGATAATTGTATACATATTCCACCCCCAGATGCCTAAATTTCACAAGAGCAGACCGCATTCCATTCTTAAAAGCATCCTCTATCCTCACTGTGACGTCTTTGAGATCGCAGTAGTTTGGGATGACTTCATTTGGTGTGATGACAGTTGCTGAACCTGAAACTGGTATTTTGTCAGAGAAGTTTGCTAAAAAGACTGAACCAACTGGAGCAATAGTTGGATATATAAGTTCGGCAGCCTTAGCAATTGAGAGACTTCTAAAATAATCAGCCGAGAATGCAAGATGGGGTGGAGGCAAGGCATAGTTGTGAAAGTGAGGCCTGTCCATGGGCCCGGATCCAGGTGTGCATGTCTTTGTCATGCTCTTCAAGGATGAGAGGGGTGAGTCCGACCCTCTGATCTCATTCTGGGACCTCACACACATGATACGAACTGATCCGCCCTCAAAAATTGCAGGAAAAAAATTGAAAAAGCAGAATCAAATTGTGAGCTACAAAATAAGTACTGCAAGGAACAATTAGAGACTGTCCTTAACAGAAGGAGGGGGAACAGCTTACCATGGATGTATATCTACAAGTAATATCAAAGGACAAGATGGTAGAGGTGGTTGCTCGAGCAAGGTAAGTAAGGAAGATGACAATAACATGGAGGAGGGAGAATGTGACACGTGGTGTCAGGGCCATGCTCCACCCATTGTGTGATCCTTATTACCTCATCGCAGCATGGCGCTGCCGAATTTCAGCACAAATCAGAGGACAAACAAAGATTATCTAGGGTTTCTCTGATATTTGTAGAAACCCGGGGGTTTCCAAATAGTTTACAGCCGATTGCAAAATGATAGACCAGGTCACATCACCCGTCATGTTCAGCAGACTTGTTTGGATAGTGATGGTAATGCTGACAAACAACAACCGGGCCAGTTTGTTGGCAGCTCATTTCAGTCTGGGCGATATCCACAATAATTGAATTGATAGCTCAAAGGACTTACAGCAAGGTCCATTGCATTGAGTAGATGTGGCCTGCCCGATGGGACAGGTTTGCTGATCACTGAGCCTGTTTGGCGATGGAGACGGAGGATGCGGTTGATCGTGCAGTGTGCAACCTTGGTGGCTTGTGCAATTTGGCTAGATCTCATCTGACAAGACATGGTGACAAAGAGCTCCTTTTGAGCTTGTGGTATATGTTGTCAGTTCCCTACTGCCATGGTTGTTTGTCAAGAGCGAAATAAGGACGTCATTGCGAGTATGCGATAATTGTTAAGCGTTATCAGTTTCCTTGAGAAAGTGTTGCCCAATTTTCATTGGTTGCTATTTACGCTCGACCAAACAAACAAATCACTGACACTGCTGGCACCAACCTCTGTTTCTTTGGGAAACAGCATGAAAGAAACACGTCACCTGATTTCTTTTAGGTGTTTCTCAAGAAACCAGCATTCGGCCTTGCCTAATTTGGTATGGCCGACCGGTGTTTCTCAAGAAAACAGTGGAAAAAAAGTCATATGACGTGTTTCCTCGGTACTGTTTCCTCAAGAAACACTACTCAGTGCCAGCAGTGTGATGATGGACGGCGATGTGACCTGGTCTATCGTTTTGCAATCGGCTGTAATCCCGAACCGAGATACCCAGTCGAAAACTGCTCTCTACGTATCATGTCTGATATCAAAGTACCTGACCCTAACAGTGAGTCCCTTTTCTGTTCCTTTCACGTTTTGTTTGCTTTTCGTCTGTGCTAATCCACTTTCTTTCTCTTTACTCAGTGGGCGATGTTGATGTCTCCGTCGAGCCCAACCTCGAGGAGTACGTCAAGACTGCAAACTTCGACGATGAATGTCACAAAAAAGCACTCATTTTCGCCAACTCATCCTTCGACGAGGGCGGTAGCTCTGAAGATGAAGACGACTTCTGGCCCAGCGATGACAGTGTCTCGAGCGCCACCACTGCTAAGCTCAGCCCGCACGACGTTCCTATCCTCGAAGCAAACCTTTACTATGCTGGCGTGGGACCCAAGGGACGTGGGCCCAAGCTCATCTATAGGACTTCTGATGACGTTTTCGAAACTCCTTCTGGCCCTGAGGCGTACAAGCGTCTCATGAGGGTTATTGCCGTTCCGGATGCTTACGAGTTTGGTTCGGGTGTCACATGGGATGAGATTCGGGACCGGGTGCGTGGTCTTCTCGCTATGCAGCAGTTTCTTTGCTCACATTTCGTTTTTAGGTTGTGAAGCTACTCGACGAGAGGGGGATCAAAGTCACAACCGTCGACTTCGTTCGGTTCACTTGGTTGAACAAGCAAGCGGACCGGGAGATTGAGGATGACGAGGACGACGAGGATGGAGATGCGGAGGAGGAAGACTTCAACTATGACGACGTCCCACCCATCCAGACCGTCGAGTACGGAGATCGTCACTACACCAACCCAACGATCTGGATCGGGGTTTTGCCCGACACGCTCAGCGGTGGCATTGCTCACGACTCCTCCAAGGACATCCGTGGCTTCCTCGACTCGCGCCATGTCCAGAACATCGACATTGCTTATAGGGAGTCCATCTACAAGCCGTTGCTCGGTCACGGCCCAGCCCTTTTCCCCCCGCCGAAGACGGTGACTCTCTCAAGGACGTCATCGACAATGTCTCTGTCGCCCTCAGTCTTGCTATCGCCGGTCGTAAGACGACGATGCAGGGCACTCTAGGCCCTTACTTCCGCGTTGGAGATAAGCTCTATGCCATTACCGTCCGCCATAACGTCTTCCTGCTCAACGGAGACAACGATGAATATCACTACAATGGTACGTTTGACTTCTGCGATCTCGACAAATTCACGAGCTTCTCTGACTTTGTTCCTTGGCTAGATTCCGCGCCTAAGAAGGAGGTCATGGTCATGGGCGCGCCCGCGTTCGCGAACTACCTGGCCTCCATCCAGGCTCTGATCGGCACGTGTATAAAAGCTGTCGAGAGTCTCGAGACGAAGGTTACGACGTTTAGAGGCCGGGTCCAGGACAACATCAACGTCGATGAGTCGCAGAGGAAGCTGGACGAGTACGAGATCGAGCTTACCAAAACCCGCATCAAGATCGACGATCTCAAGGCCTTCTTCGTCAATATCAAGAAGAAGTTGAGCAAGCCTAAGGATCGAGTTATCGGGTTCGTTCGCTGGGCTCCCTCCATTGGTGTCGGCGTCGCTCCCCATCGCTATACGCGCGACCTCTGCGTCATCGAGCTCTACAAAGATAGGTTCAAGTCTATGATCGGGAACGTCTTGAGCCTTGGTGCGTTGATATTCGATCTTCACTGAATACCGCTCATCTCAGCTGTGCTTCTTTCCTCCCCTTCTCTCTTCTAGGTCCCGAGATGTCTGAGTCGAAGCTCAACTCCCTAATATACGAACGTGTCGACGTCCCGTCGGACTTCAAGTACCCCGACAACGGTCTCCTTCATCTCCAAGGCATGCTGACCGCCGACGACGTCAACAACCCCACCAACCTGAACCTCAAAGGTGATCGCGTTCGTCGTGTACTCAAGCGTGGCTTCACCACCAACACCACCGTTGGAACCCTCACGAAGTTCATGTCGTTTGTCCGTCAGTACTTCCGGAACAGCAACGAGGAGTCACTCGAGGTCGCCATCCTCTCCCACGAGCGTGACTCGGGCACCTTCTCGAAGGGCGGTGACTCGGATCCCTCATCGTCTCCACCATCGGCGAGTTCGTTGCCCTTCTCACAGGTGGTACCAATAAAGGAACGGATGCATCCGACATCACGTACGCGACTCTCTTTGAGTGGTCTGGGAGCTCGTCAAGGCCGAGTTCCCTGGCGCCTACTTGTATTTCGACAATCTTGAAGAGTTCCTCGCCGACGTGGCCTAGGTTCGTCTCTTTTTCTCACTTTTTATCCTTGTCATACCCGTAACTTACGATCTTTTATGTTTAGGAACGGTAAACGCGTCTCTCATCTTTTTTTCTTCTGCGACTCCTTTGCCACTTCTGTCTCCCCCCCCCCACGCTCATTGCAATTAGTTTGTGAACTCGTTCTGCTGTTTGATATTTTTCTTTTTGTCGATTGGACGGTGTCTTGGTGCAGACAAGGTGCTTTTAACCGTTGGGCGGCTGAAAAGGTTCGTCTACCCTCCTTTTGACTTGATCCCTCACCTTGGTCGCTGACGAGCGTTGACAGCCTGGGCATTGGCGAGCCGTTTCCATAGCGTCTTCTTCTGCGTCCTCTTCACCTCCATTATGCACTCGTCTTTTTCTCGTCTCGATACTCGCCTTCACATCCCCCACCACTCATCCCTCTTGGCGTCTCGTCTTCCAATTCCCCCCCACTGTCTTTTCGTCGTATATTTTGCTGGTCGTTGGTGCAGATGCGTGTTCACAACGTCGGATTACCCCTCAAAGTCAGTCTCTTTACTCCCATCGTGTCTTTTTCGAAACAGCTACTGATATAACTTCATCCTTCAGGTTGCGGTGAATCTTGTACGATTCGTCTGTTGCCTCGGCCTGGACTCCTGTTCTTCAGCTCCGTGTATATCGTTTTGCTTGCCTGCTAGTACCACACATCCCTATGCCAAATGAACATTACCGTTACCGTTGTTGTTAACTTGCGTGTGATCAGTAAGATTGAAACCCACTGCCGGGGTAAGCGTTGTAGTTGGTGATCTAAGCTTCCGACACGCCCTACACAGTAGCCTCGTTGGGATCCTGAGTTTCTACGAGTAAGGTTCACGACTACTTGTGGTCACGACGTCTTCTTGGTATTCGGTCTTGTCGATTTTTGCTAACGACTTCCTATTAGGACCTTTTGATGACTTGGGCGGTTCGACTGAGGATGTATCAATTCTTCATCCAGTGTTGCGTCGACCTGCCCCTTGAATAACCTACAATCGGCGACTTCTTCTAAATGAAGGTCATCGCCATGGGTCACCGCCATACAAGCTTCCTGCTAAAGACGGGTGTTGACACGAATAGCATGCTCTGTGGTAAATCTGCTCTGATATACGCAATCACCTCACCCACCCACCTCCGCCCTGTGCTATCACATCACGGTCTCACAGAACGCACCAACACCTGGTTTTATCGGATGCTTTAGCCGTTGAGACGCAGATTAGAAGACACAGGTTGACTTGACATGGGTTGATCCGAGCGACGACGTCTTCTGTTCTCGACAATACAGACACCGACGCGGTTTGAGGCAGGAGGTCTGGCGGTAGAAATTGCGACGAGAGTGAAGCGTTTGTGGAATGCTCATTCAATATTGATTAGAGCTAGTTCTCGGTACGTGAGCACAATCCCTAGCGACCTCTGATTTTTTGCCTCGCAGTACCTACTGGAGGCAAACGTTTTTATACTACCAGTGACCTGGTAGGTATACCAACAACGTTGTCGAGTGCCTAGGTAGGAGCTCATTCCACGTCTATAGGAGTGGTGTGAAATTACGGCTTAGTATTCTGATATCTTGCTTCGTCGCAACACAGCCAACGCCTATGCGAACCAAGAAGCCTCAAGTCGCCAGCGGCAAAAAGTAGAAGGACAATGGACGATGAGCATTACAATGCCATCCCGACGGATAAACGATAACTGGTGTTGTGTGAGTGCGCCAAAATTTCTTCCAAAGCAATCAAAAAGCAATTCCGAAGTGCGATCATTGTTGTTGACTCTCACACGGCGGGCAAGCGATTGTCCAATCGAGTGTCGACCGAGCATTTCCATTAGGTAATAGGGTGTTGACTAGTCACGTCGTGCTGACATCGGCAATGTCACTGTCAGTGTTGTTGCGGTTTGACTTCGCGCCTCTGCTGTGATGCTCAGGTGTACGTGGTGGTGTCGAGCGAAGCTCAAGTGTACGTGGTGTAGCGAAAACAGAGATCCGGATGCCCGGATCCCAAATTAGATAAGCAAGGAGAGATCAGCTAAAAGAGCTGAGAATGTTGGTGAGGGGTGGCAGAGGTGAAAGATGATGAAGAGCGAGGAGCTAAGGAAGGTGGAGCCTAGTAGCAGCCAGCTGCTGTTCAGCACGAATGGCAGGGTTTTCGCATATGTAAATTTTCCACACTTGGGACAACCACCGACCAAGGGCCTGGATGATGTCCTCTGAGAGACCCAGACTGGCGTAAAAGGTTGCACCACCTGCACGGGCTGAGTGCCCACCAAAGTCTCGGCTTATGAGAGCAAAGAACTTGGCGTCAAACCATCTGCGAGATGGGTGGGACCCATCTTGACACAAAAATAAGGCAGACCAACCACCATGCAAGGTATCATGCAGTCCCACATACTCCTTCAGGAGAGCAACGGGGTTGGCGACATCCTGTGGTGTGAAGAGAATGTCAGTACCATGATAGAAGGGGTCACTTTTATGGTAGGGGTGGTATTGGGCACAATCAGAGGGAAATGACAATGAGGAGTGCTTGATAATTTTCCTCCAGTCAAAAAGGTGCTTGTCATTTTTCTGAATGAGTTCACCAGAGCAGTGGCAAGCATAGAAGCAACAGGAAAGGATAGTGACAAAGAGAAGATCATCATAAGATTTTGATGAGCAAGCCACTTGAAGAAATGCTTGTAGATGAGAGGTGTGAAGAGGCAGCTTGCAATGGACTGCATTGGCCCAGACCTTCTTAGAACCATGGATAGTGGACTGGACCAGTGGGTGCACTCGATTCTTGTCGAAATCAGGGTAGAGTTCCCCTAGAAAGTGGCAAACACCAGAAAGGTACTTGGGTGCTGAGGCAATGAACTGAGAGGTGTAGGCAATATAACAAGAGAGGGTTGAAGGGGTGGGGTCAAGTGGTAAGTTATGAACCAGGCAGAAAGTAATGTAGTCCCTGGCCCCAGTTGCATAACCTTGGACAGTAAACTTCTCGATGGCATTGACTTGCAAGTGGAGAGTATTTGTCGAGGTCAGCAAGGGGCATAGGGGGGCAAGCCTTCCTTGGAGAGGAAGACCCACCCAATGCACTCAAAGCACTCCCTCCATCATGCTGGCAAAAGCTCCCATGGGGGAGTAAAACTACGGACGCATTCGAAGGGAACTTCTGGTGGTAGTCAGCCAACAAAAGGTGAGAGAGGAGATCCACACAGATATTGTCCTTTCCAGAGATGTGCCGGACCGAATATCAATCCCTGACTCCAGAACAATGCCTGCAACTGCTAGGAGGGGACCATTGTGAATAGATTCAGAGGCCCGAAGGTGTTGAAGACTGAGATGGAGTCGAGGCTGTCAGTGTATAAGAGCACTTTCTTCAGCAGTTTTGAAAAGCATGCAATGTGATGTATAGTGCTCATGATGGCAACCATCTCTAGAAAGAAATGTTGATCTTGACATCCAGCGGCAGGGATGTAGTTGATAGTAGAAACTGCAACCAGCATAAACAAATGAAAGAGCCAGCTTGAGGCTGGTGTCAGTCCAAAGAACAATGTCAGCATTATGGTCCAGCCACATCCCATCATCCAAAAGCATACTCCAATAGCTTTTGGAATAATTGAGGCCAACCATGAAAGGTCAGAAATGACCTGCTGATTGATAGGTATCCCAACTTGGGGCTGAGTCTTCCCACTCATCTTGCAATAGAGTTCAGTTATCGCAGGCTGACCCACAGCAAGACATTGAGAAGCCAGTTGATGTGACCACCTAGCCTCTGCCAATCTCGAAGAAGCGGATGTCAACCTGAAGTGTTAAGAAAGACCTGAATCTTCTCCAAAATATCAGAGATCAAAGAAGGAGAGAGGGATATTGAAGCGTGATTGACATCCACCCAAAAGCCAATGATCTTGAGGGTGTCGCCATGCTCATGCTTCTTATCCTCAAAGGGACACATGATGCATTCCCAAAAAAGAAGGAGCTGAACCTGCTTTCATGGGCAGGGCTTCCCATGATAGTAAATCAGGTTATCCACAAATTCCCAACCTGTTAAAGTTGTGCTTAAACAGAGCAGAGGGAGAGGCAGAGCAGAGCAGAGGAGATCCACATCAGAGCTGCATTGGAGTACATTGGTGTTGGAGTTGGTTGAAGCATAAACATATGTAGACGTAGGTTTGAGACTTCAGCTTCAATGTATGTGTTGCACTCCGTTGTCTGGACATTGTCTCAAATTTCAGAATCGGGTTGGAGGAGAGAGCAGAGTAGAGAGCATGGATAGATTAACAAACAGTATACAAACTGAGGTACATAATAGTAGTTCTAAGGTTTTTATACTATGGAGGAAACTAAGTGGAGACTGTACATGTACTAGTGAGCAGGCAAACATGTAAGTTATTCTGCGCTACTCGGAGTCGTCCAGCTATGTGTAACTTAAGTGTCTATGTGTTCTGGGACTTGTAGTATTTCGAGGAGATTATGAAGTCAGAGTTCATATGGTCAGAGATTGGAGTTGGTTGGAGGTGTGTATATAACAGTATTTCCCCCTTAGGCCAAACCTTGAGGCCTGAGTGTGGGAATAGTCACATGCTGGTTGGTTTTGGTTTTGTTTGAAAAGTTTTGTTCGGTCCTCTCTTCAGTACTTGACATGGCACATACCGATTCCGGCTTGGAAGATTTCGATGCACAAGAGTGGGAGCTTATGCTCCAGAAAGAAAAACTTCGTCGGAAGTGAGAACAGAAGGAGCGGAAGGCATGCAAGGCAGAGGAGCACACAGAGGCAGCTCGAGAGGCAGAATGGGTGGTAGAGGAAGCACGGAAGGCAGCAGAGGCAGAGAAGGCAGCGGAGGCAGAGAAGGCAGTGGAGGCAGAGTGGAGGAGTGCAGCAAAAGAGAAGAAGAAGGCAAAGGCAGTTGTGATGAAGCAGAACTCAGTTGCAATGCAGGAGTTGACCAGAGCATATGAGGAGGTGGAAGGGCTCATCTGCAAGCAGTGCGTGCAAAAACCTTGTCAGTTGCACTTCTTTTTTTTTTTCCTACCACATCACTAGGCACACTGATGTAAAGCTGACCAACCATGATCATGCATGCTTGAAGGTAATCCAGCAATGTCCGACCTATGATGTCAGTAATGTAGATTAGGCTCTCCATTATCAATGTCATTGAAATATTCATTCTTTTTGAGCTCTCATAGTCTTCCGCCACATCAGCAAGGATATAAAGGAATGGGTGATGGTTCTACTCAAAGGTGGATGGATCCCTGAGGATGCAGCAGAGGTTTTTGGTGTTTCAGAACAGAGTATTTATCAGTGGCAGAGGAATCTTGAGATGCACAGTTCTGTTGTGCCTCCTCGCAATCCTTTTCAAGGCTGCCCTCATCTCCTGAATGCTAATATGACCCATGACTTATCTATGCTCATGGCAGAAGCTCCCGAAATGTTTCTTGATGAAATCCAAGACTGGCTTGCCCTCACACATGATGTCAACATCTCGAAGCCAACTTTGCATGAAAATATTTGTGATTGCAGTCTGATGTACAAGATGCTTCACAAAGCTGCAGCTGAGCATGATGACCATGCAAGGGATGAATGGCAAAGGAATATGTGAGCAAATTGGGTTGCAAGTCAGTGTGTAGTAGTTGATGAAACCAGCAAGGATGACCAGACTCTTGCATGACTGTATGGTCACACACCATCAGGACATCATGCAACAATCTCAGCAAATCCTGTGCACAGTGAGCAGTATAGTATGGTGGCAGCAATGGGTATAGAAGGTTACCTTGCAACCCGAATTGTTGAAGGATCAGTTGATGGTGGAGAGTTTTTTGATTTTATTGTCAATGACATGGTATGTGTTTTGTTCCTGATTTGAGTTTACAACTTCTAATATAACTGAAGCTCCCAAAAATGAATAGATACCCACAAGACAAGAGTGTTCTTATTCTTGATAACTGTGCAATCCATAAGTCTGAAGTACTCCATGAAGTTGTTGAAGCTTATGGTGTAGTTCTCGAGTTTCTACTGCCATACTCTCTGGATTTCAATCCTATCAAAGAGAGCTTCAGCTGTGGTATGGGTAGTTTTTTGTCAGAGTGGACAAAACTGAAACTCCTTTAGTCAAAGTATGGATACATTGACATTGGCTTCACATTCAAAATGCTGAGGATCCTTTTATTGCTCTATATGAAGCCTCAGGTGCTGTTATGGCAGCAAAGGCCCAGGAGTGGTTCAAACACTCTGGTTACCTTCTTCGCTAATCTGATCTGACACTAAACTAAAAGTTGAAAAATTATATACAAGAAATATAAAACTATTTACAAGAATATAAAGCAAATATTGATAATAAACAAGCTCTAGCATATAAAAGACAATGGCAGATTCAGGGGTATAATTAGGTAGTGATCGAAAAATTACTTCCTAAGCCCATGGCAATATTTCTTTGCTGCCTTCACAACACATTGCCACTCAAAGTAAGCCAGATTGAGTTTACTGTACCAAACTGACCAACTCTTCAGCCTGGTGATGTGTGACACATTTCAACCATCTCTTGGGCTCTTCGAGGGTGCCTGGGGTGCATGACGAAGAGACAAAACTCTTCATCTGGGGGAAGAAAATTTTGGTTTTTTTACCATTTTTGGCTGTTCTTTTTTTTTTTGGCCTGTCACCCTCTTCAGAGCCCTTGGTGATGCATGACAAATAGGGAAATCTCTTCTCTTCAGCCGACTTTGTGATGCACAACCAAAGAGTTGGTCGGTTTAGTACAGTATGCCATTCTGCCTCAGGGACCTGCTCGAGATTCTCACCTGCAAAACCAAGGCTGTCAAGAACACAATAAGCCTTCTCATCAAGCTTGTAGGTGTCACAGAACTCCCTGAGATCAAAGTCAGCAGCTGGCAGAGAAGAAGATCACAGGTCATCATAACCCTGATGAGAATGCAATGGACAAGATGGAGATCCAGGTTGTTGGCCATATGCATAGTGTTGAGGGTATAGATAAGGGGGAAAATAGGGTGCAGGAGGTATAAATGGAGGAGGGTAGTAAGGAGGGAATGCACTATGAACTTGGGGATAATGAGGGACTGGGGATGCATGCCATCCTTTGGGCAAAACTGGAGTTGCAGGTGCATCAGCTGCTGGAGCTACAGCTTCAGATCGATCTAATCCTGCAGGTTTCTTGCTAACCTTCAAAGCTTGCTCAGCTTTGAAAAAGGTTGACCCAAGTGGAATGCGATCAATCTTGGCCTTTCCATCCTGCTATATTATACATCAGAAACCAAATTTATTGATAACAGAATGTTAGACTCACAATTGTGCTGGCCCAGACAAGACATCGAGCAGGGAGCGATAAATCAAAGTGAAGATCATTGACTTTGTAATGAAAGCAAGGGATGTCTGGATGAACAGAGCAAAGACCAGCCAGGTATTTCTCCTCAATCTGAGATGCTATATCTTCCACTGTATCATCGAGACAAGCCTAAACCTCAATCAATATATAGAACATCATTTTCCTCAAAATAGAAAGGCTTACCTTCTTGCAAAGAGAGTTATCATCATCAGAAAATTCATCAGCATCAGCTGACACTGAAGTAGAGGGTAAATGAGCTGGGTTTGCCCATGGCTAGAACAGATTTGTCAAGAGGAGTTCAAAGACCAAATGAGATACTCACAGGAAGCTGGGACTTCACCACAACAGGTGGCTGCATTGAAAGAATAACATATGCAGATCCACTTTTGTTGATTTTGGCTCAAACTTGACCAAGGAATGAACTATGGCCAGCATCAGCAGTAAGCAGAAGGCTCGGAGAATTCTTAGGAACCAAGAATCTCCAGGAGAATGAGGGGACTACAAGGTTTGAAACCATGGTAGATACCTGCTTGCTTACAACCTCAAGGAAGTTGTCCCAAGCAATATCCGAAGTGACATTCAAGGGACCAAACTTCAAAGGATCTGCCTTGACCATCTTCGGCTGTTCCACACCTGATTTAACCTTCTTTTCAGGCTGAAGAACCTCAATAAGAGGTTCAAATACCAGTACAGGAGCTGGTGTTTCCAAATCCTCCCTATCTTCTGCAGCCATAGGTGCCTTGCGTTTCGTGCCATGGGCACACTTTGCAGGTGGTTGGGAGTCCGCAGAAGCTTGATGCGTATCCTGAGAAGGCAAAGGCTGGGTAGACATGTGTTAATGCAGAGATGGCACATTGCGAGAGGCCCAAGCAGGTATGCACCCATCTGTAGTGTCTAGCATGTCCAGCACGTTCAACACAGATGACATGTGTGTGGGTTGCGCGACAATGCCAGAAAGTGGGCAGCCTAATAGCATTGTTATTTTAGATGCAGTCTGAGAGATCTGACAGGCATGACATACTAAAGAATTCTGTTTCGAGCTGCTCAAGAGAAGGAGATGATGGGGGTGAGAAAGAGCATGGTTCTTGAGCCATTTCAGGCATCTTTAGAGGCTGTAAAGTAGTATATGCAGGTGGAGGGGTTCCAGTGGGTACAGGAGTATCCATTAGGTGTAAAGAGCATCTGTAGCAGTATAGTAATGGCAGTGAAAAGAAGGAATACTGAGTCAGAACGTGCCTTGCAGTCAATTAGGCTTGTCATGGCATTTGCCAGATACCCTCATGCATGCATGATCATGGTTGGTCAGCCTTATATCAGCTTGCCTAGTGATGTGGTACAGAAAAAAAAAGAAATGCAACTGACAAGGTTTTCCGAAACAGCTGTAAAACATCATAACTGAGGAGCTCACAATGCTGATTCATAACATATGTAACTTACAGCTCAGAGCTCATGATTTGATAATGATACAACCCTTTGAACTCTTTTGTGGGCCCTGGCATGCTTTGCAGTATTGTGCCAGTCACTAACTAGTCACGGATAGTCAGTCATAGTCATCAATGGTCAAGTCATCAGTCATTTGGCAGATGACTTGACCGAATTCCTTCCAAAAAGGGATCACAGTTGATGGCACTGGTAAAGTCTTGTTCTCTTGCATTCAGCACAAATTATCGACTCTATTAGACATTAAAAATGATAGGCATAGGTAAAATAATGTAATATTTGACTATCCAAATACAATTTGGGCAGTGGTTTCATCAAAGAGCTCAGTGGCATCAGGATCCTCATCACCCTCAGCATCAAGGTTAAGTAAGCCATACAAATCCAGCTCTTCCTCAAATGATCATACTCCTTTCTTTGCAAGTACTGTAGTCCAATGAGGATTTGAAAAATCAAACAAATCTTTGAGAGGCAGGAGTGGGAAAGAAAGTAGTCAACTTAGGTCAGTGAGATTAAATAAGGGATCATTGTCAGTGTTGTCCTGCTGAGCTAGATGTGTCTGTTCAGCTATAATTGAATGGAAGCCTGAAGGAGGAGGAAACACAGACTTGTCCTCCTCTCCAGCAGTAGCAGTAGCTGCTTCTTGAGAATCCATCTCAGGGCCTGTCATGGGTTCATCTGAATCATTGGCAGGTGAAATAGAGACAGAAATAGATGGATTGGAAGTAAGATTTACTGGTGTATTTGTTGCTGGTTGGGAGGTCGAGACCTCTGATCCACCTGCTGCCCTGGCCAACAAGTCCTGGAAATGCTTTCTTAGTCAGGATTTTGCCTTGCCGCTTTGCAAATGCTCATTGTGGATATGCATTTTGGCCTCAGCAAGGTTGGTTAGTGTCTTCAGGTCAAGGTGATTCTGAAGCTTGGTGAGAAGATTTCTGAGGAGACTAAATAAACATTCACATGATGCTGAATTTGCTGATATAGACAGTATGTGTTTTGCAAATGCTATGAATGGCATGTCAGGATGTCCAGGAAAACCATAAGTCATCAAAATTGTAAGAGGATCCAGGATTTGGTTCTGTCGAGTGGATTAGAGTGACCCTTGCAAATGTGAATGTACATGTACCTCATTCTCGGCAGTGTTCATCTCTGAATTGACCATTAAATCAATGTTGTTAAATGACTTCACCTTTGCTAGGTAGTCCTTGAGGTCCATGATGAATTTGTCAGGAGGTGGTTTCTGCTCGAAGCATATATAAAGGCAAGTCATCAACCCAATAATACTGGCCACATTCAAGTACTGTATCCTGGAAAATGGCTTTAATTGGTAGACAGGATTGAGGATAACAGCAGCAATAAAGACTTCCTGATCCATTTTTAGCCACCTCTTCTCAAGGCTCTCCAAAATGGCAGTGCAGCCAGTGATGTCGTCAGCATCCTTCATGTTTGAGTATGTGTAATATAGAAATCCGAACATGACCAGCACAGTGTCAAGCCTACAAAATGCTGCTTGAATAACATTGGCAGCTATTCCCAGTGGACATAAATGATGCACAACCCTGATATGATCCAATCAGATGGGTGCTTATCTCAAGGCCAGATGCTTACCAAGTGAGGGACTGCTAAAACAATGGGTCTCTTATAATCCATATCATTTCATTTGCCTTTTCCTTCACCCTCTTGTCCCCAATGATAATCTCCTGCTTCTCCTCAGGCTTTGCAAATTCCTTTGATATAATTGCATTGAGGGTATGTTTGCATTTGAGTAGATGCTCATATGCTGTGAGATAGGCTGTCCAGTGAGTGAGTACTGCCTGAATGATAGCAGCAGTCTGGCCAGTCATCTGCAACTTCTCTTTGTGAATGATGCCAAGCAACAATGTCTTGCTGTGAATCCAGGTAATCAAGTCAGTAGCTTTGTCTGTGTATTCTAAAATAAACCCTCCAGCATCGAAATAATCTCCAACCACTAGGTTCACCTCCATGAACACAACAATTAATATCTTGTCAATTGAAAAGGTATTTGAAATTTACCTGGTGTGCATAACAATCAAGAACAACCACCCAAGGGCACTTTTTAAGAAATTCTCACCTTGCCTTCTGAGACTCCCCTGAAGCATCCGTAACAATGGCAACAATGATAGCACCCCATTCATCTTGAACCAGCCAGAAGACATCTTCAAGAATTCAAAGAAGATTAACAGCTGTCTTATGTTCATATGATGCATCATGGATCTTGACTCTATAGAGCTTGAATATAGTTAAATTTAGTTCCAGCTGAAAGCATGAAAATAATTGTGTTCTGACGTTCCCCCCAACTATGATCATAAAAGCAATGTAATGATGGTGGTTCACTCCTGTCCAGCCATTAGCTTATAGTGTTGCATACCATTCCTGCTGAACAGCCATAACAGCCTTTTTTTGAAAATCCTTGACAAGTGCAGGAATAACCCGTCAAGTAAGGACCTTCCGGGATGGAGGATTTGCAGTGGGAATAAATTTGTTGATGAGAGCTATGAACTCTGGGTTATCTACCCAGGACAGTGGTAGCCCAGCAGCAGCTGTGAGATGGTCAATCTGATTCTCAAAATCCTTTTGTTTCTCAGCATTCCAGTTAAAATATGGCAGTATAGGGGATGCAGTGTCCAAGCCACAGCGGGATTGACAATGTGAGAGATTGGGCACAAATGTGGTTGGAGGAATAGTTGGAGGCATAGTTGGAGCAGATACATTGGATATTGAGTCCCCAGGAGCAACAGAAGATGGTGTACCTGGTCTTGTAGCATAAAAAAGGCTTGGTCCAGCCTCTGAACTTGTACCAGGTAACACAAGCAGGCTGAGTGGCATCATAGCAGGGCTTGGAGATTCACTATTGTTGATAGAATTTACCCAGCTTGTGGTACCATGCAGTTGCATAGCATTGTAAGATGATAACAAGGCATCCAGAGCATTCAAAGAAGTCACCAGAAATGTTTGTGATGATGAAGCACCTTGTGAGTAGGGTGCTAAAGCATGTTCACCTCCCTCAGAATCACTACATCAATGACTTGCATGGTGACAGTATGAGGAGTTGGCAACCATGCCCTGTGCATCTTTCAGAGCAAGTGCATGTATGATTGCTGGTTGGTATGGACAATGAGCAAGGTGATTGATAAGGGTTGAAACTGTGCCATGCCTCCAGCTATGTGCTGCAACAGATTTGGTCATATTTATAGACTATACTATGTCAAAGGCAGTGCATTAGTTATTGATCACAAAGTAGCGAGTTGACATTGATACATATAGTGCATTTTGATTATTGACTGATCTCGAAACATACTGACTGGCATTCCTGCCAAAAGTGTGGCATCATGCTGAGCCTGAATCTCAGCAACATGAGCATCAAGACATGCTTTACAATATTTCTTAGCTTTGTCACCAGCCATCACTGTTGGATCCTTGTAACCTTGGCAGGATGGTCCTTGAAGTAATCCTTGTACCAGTAGGTACCAAGGGTGGTATCAATATTAGTAGGAGTTCTCAGCATATTCAGGCAAGGGAGAGAAGAGATCACTTTCTGATGATCCTGAGGTCTGACTACATGATGACTTATGTATATTGAGTGATGGATATTTTTGATGGCACCTATTTTTGCATTTGTGATGACTCTGACAGCAGGTTGCCTGTGGAATGCACCAGATCCTATTTAGTCAATCTTTTCTACAGGCTCAAGTGAAATCATGAAATGTCTATCTACATTTGGTGAAGACAATGACATGACAGGTCTGTCAGACCAAAATTAACTGGAATTATCAGACAAATTTATTATACAGAAGGAAGGTGTTTTATTTTTCTACAACATCAAGTGATCATCATGTTCTATTGTGGCCAGTGAAACCAAGTTGTTGAAAGTCCCTACATCTCCTTCTTTACCAAAGATGAGCCATTGCGGTCTATGACATCAATGACTGATGACGCGCCGGACCGACCTTACCCACATACACGGATGAAATTGCGCCATCAGTCCAAGTCAGGTCATTTCGATAGTCATGACTAGTCATGACCAAGTTACAAACATCAGGTCATGACTTCGGCCATTTAGCCATGACTGTCCAACACTGGTGCTTTGGGCGTCCTGCGTCATAGTCAGCGGTGCAATTAGCTGGTTCGCCCGGTCCGAATGACCCGCCACTGAA
Source organism: Gymnopilus junonius (assembly GCA_015501075.1). Lineage (NCBI taxonomy): Eukaryota > Fungi > Basidiomycota > Agaricomycetes > Agaricales > Galerinaceae > Gymnopilus > Gymnopilus junonius. The sequence continues at coordinate 104,028 of JADNYJ010000075.1, read as the reverse complement.
CACGTCAACGTCAACCGGACATTCGACCGAACCCGGAACTTGAACTGGAGCGACCAACACTGCCGTGCTCTTCCATCAAGTTCTTCGCGCCTTCGTCTATCTTTCTATATCTTCTTTACGGTAAAAACCTCTGTTACGGGGCCCTAACCTGATTTATTGGCCATTCAAAATTTTAACAATCGGTGTAAAGAAGTACGGATACAACAATCGATACAGCACATAACAATAGGGGAGCTCGGATACTCTGAGAGCCCCCTAATGGTCTGTCGGGCAGATGGGAGTGCATGGCAACAAGTACGTTTGTGGAGTCATTGCTAAAATAGGCTATCATTCCAGTAAAATGGAAGCACTGATTATCACATAACATGCTGTTGTTTTTCTGGCCAGATGGGCCTACACAGTCGGAATATAACTATCGGACAAGAGACGATCTTTCTTTCCCATTCCCAACCTTTCAAGGATGACACCCTCCCATGCCTCGCCCTCTAAACGCCTTCTGGTCGGTACAAGATCGTAAGTTATCCCTACCCCATTATCAAAGTTCTCCGTCATGCTCAACTTCTTCGGGGTCCTTTTTTCCACATGCACAGGCCCGTTGTTATCACCAATGCGCCTATTCACGCCACTTTCCACCACCTTCCTAATCACCTTTTAATGCACATTTTCGCTCTCGGCATGGAACACCATGGAACACCTGCCGACCTAGACGAGAAATCTTTCCCGTTTACCCTGCTAAAAGTATGCAAGAAGTGGAAATCCGTCGCCCTGCGCACGCATTGGCTGTGGAACAACGTCTCCGTACCCAAATATACCACGGAAGCGAAAGGTGCGATGGCCTGCAAGTTTATGTTGACCTGGATCTCGTTGTCTGGGACTGTCCCGCTCGACATCGTCCATTGCCAAGCTGCGCGAGAGGCAAGTCTGGTCAAGGAGAAGAAGGCGGCTGTATACGCCGGACGGATGCTTCGTATCAGCCTCGCACACGAGCATCATCTTCACTCATTGTCCCTGGTGGTTGACAACTTTATGCTGGCTGATCTCCATCCATACTTGAAAAGGACGACTGGGAATGTCATGGGCTCCGGTATTCATAACCTGCAGATTGAGCTAGACGAATCCGTCAGCTCGGCCCCGCCTCATCAGCTCACTGATCTCTTGAACTGGATGTCTAGTCTCCCAGAACTTCGGGAAGTGACCCTAGACGACATGAGTAGCGCGCTTGACTTATCCAAAGTTCCATTGGAACGGCTGCGGACAAGCGTGACTTTGCGGCGATGGAAGATGTTATCCAAAGAAGTTTTAGAGATCATCCGCCGTTCCATCTCATCTACTGCACTTGTGCTACAGGTCTATGCCGCAGAAGATGAAACTGACAAGCTGGACCCAGACACGCACTATACGATGCCAAATCTGACTAAACTTTCCCTAAGTAGCGGGTACGAAGGTTTCGATATTCTGACGCATCTCATCCTGCCAAATCTTCGCGAATTAGACATTGCGGGGCTCACACATATTCCTGACAGATGTGAACGACTCACCCAATTCTTGTGGCGATCAAAGTGTTCCCTGAAAAGCCTCAATATCTGCGACGTAACCCTTCCTCCTTCAATCTGTTTAGACCTCTACATGCTCCCATCTCTCCAATCCGTCGAGGAAGTCACCTTCACCGGGATTGGCAACAACGATGACTTCTTACTCACCATGCGGGCGTTGCTACACAAAGTCGCTGCGGTGAATAATACGGCGCTCGAGAAGTGTCGTTTGGGAGTATCGACAGTTTTCGTCGGCGCACCCTCTTTCGTAGTCTGGGGCACGTATTATGATCCAGAGAAGGATAAAAAGAATGATTATCCAAGACATTTTTGGTTTGGGAAAAAAATGTTGAATGAATACGAGAAAAGGAACTGTCTGATTTTGTACGATCCTCAGAATTCAGGGTTACAGTATAGCAAGCTTTTTTATGAGATATTCGGCGAGGCCGGGATTCGTGAGCTCGGGTTCTGAAAGGAGTCAAGTAGCAGCTTCAAATACTGTTTCCGTGTTGGGTACTAGTACTTGTGTTTTGTTATGGGTTTACCAAACGAACTCATGAACGTTATGCCATTGAAAATTTTGTTACCAAATAAAAGTTAAGGAAACGTTCAAAGATTTTCCTTGTTCCTGTTGTCTTCGATTTTCCTCCTTTTCAGATCAACTCTCTCACCGTCCTTCCACCCTTTCGGATAGGCTTCCTTATCGTTCTTGAATTTCTTCCACTTTAGCTTTGCGGATTTTCTTTCCTAGACTCTTGAGGTAATCATCTGCAATAGCTTGCGAATGCTCTCTGAATGTGCGTAGCTGGAGAGTGGAAGTCCAGCTGGGGTCTTCATCAGCAAGTGCGATATCCACATCCTGGAGCTCTTCTTTCACTTTGAAATTTGCGGCGGAGAGCATGCTTTGCGAATCGTTTTTAGGCTGCTCTGCCTTGATCTTGATTTTTTTCTCCAGCGCATCCACATCGACGTCCTAGGCAGTTTCATCCAGGTGGTCAAAGTCAGGCTGGACGTACATGTCAACATCCGGATCGTCACTGTCATCAAGGATCTTTTCAGATCCTACCAGCACGGTGTACACGCTATTGATTTGACTGTGGGCATAGTTGGAAGACGAAAGAAGGAACAGATTAGGTGGGCAAAAGTCTAGAATATAGGAATGTGCGGAATTAAACGTAGATAATAGAAATTTTGAAGTAAATCACCTCGCTCTCGACGTTCAACTCTCAACTCTCAGCTTTGCATTCCTTCCATGCCTCATCATCAATCCCCCTTCGCTTCAGATCCACCTTCTTCCCATCATCCCAGCCTTTGTTGAAAGCCGTCTTATCACGCTGGACACTTTTCAACTTCCGTCCCTTCTTGAGCTTCTGACCTGTGCTCTTGATGTAGTCTTGCGCGATCGCCTTTGCATTATCCTTGAATGTACGCAGTTGAATGGCGGTCGCCCATTTCAGCGATTCGTCCTCTGTGGGTTCTGCCTTGACGACAGGTTCGACGGTTGGAGAGCGTTGGTGATTGGTTAATGGGAATGTTGGGAGAGGGGGGTCGACTTGTTCAGCTTTGATTCTGATTTTTGCTTCGAGTGCATCAAGGTCAAAGTCGAAAGCGCCTGCATCTCGATGGTCAAAGTCGGCATTCATATCGTCATCATCATCGCCGTCATCATAGTGCTGGTTGAAGGCAGGTTGACCATGATTATCACCGGAATCGTCTATAAGCACATAAGCAAAATTGAGTCGATTTTTGCATTTCAAAAAAAAGGCATAGATGCGAACAGACTCACCAGCATGGTATGGCAACAGATGCCGCGAATCCTTGTCGGGAACATCTTCAATCTTCGAAGAAACTGTGGACGTTTTTGCCATTGCAGCTTCCTCCTCCACTGTAGCGGCAACAACGGGCATATCAAGTCGAGCAATCTCAGCGGCCCTGGATTCCTCCTCCTCTTTGACCCGCCGTTTCTCGTCCTCTTCTGCTTTCTTCATCGCCTTGTGATTCTCATCCTGAGAATCCTTAAGAACTCGTCGAGCGACGCCCAGACGATAGCTATTGCCAGCAATCTGACCTTTAAGCTCGCCCTTCCTTTCGAGTGCCCAGTTCTCAATTTGATTGTGTAACATCTCGAATGAAAGGGCGGCAGCTACAGTGTTCTGAAGCAACGGTGATCAGTAAAGCAACTGAAGAGAGATGAAAGAAGAACAAACGTCCGCCAGGCCATAGAAGACATATTTCAAATAACTTCCATAACTCTCCGTATAATATTGAACGTCGAAGGCTTCGCATGCCGCACCAGCAGCGGGAATATACCAACGCTGATGCCTCACTGACGTGCCCTTGGTCGACCGGATCGTGACAGAACTATGACCTGCTCGTGTTGAACGCTCCTCCGCAGTTTCATTAGCAATAAGATCTGCCTGCGTAATGTTTTCGGCAGCCATTAATTTCATAGCCATACGCATAGCAGCTTTAGCCTCCGCTTCACCGGTACCATGGTGGTTAGCTAAGTCCATAGCTTTGCGAATTTTGTCGATCTGAAGTGCACAACGTAAGTTCAGCAGCTGAGAAATGTATTAAATCGAAACATTTACAGTTTTCTTGTCGGCCTTTTCAACTGTGCGAGGAGTAGCGTCACTAATAGGCAGATGACGTGACATGGCAAGCTTACCTGAATTTGCCTTCTCAGATGCGTTAAGCCCATCATTCGCAGACTCAGTGACTTGTGCATTGTATCTATGTTATTCAATTAGAGTGACGAAGGTAAAGAGGTGCTGAAATTACGTTGGTTTCGGTGGGGCTTTTGCCAATCCTTTGACGCGAATATTCGGTTTTCTTTTACGCTTACTTCCAGCTATAAAGTCGTCGTCTGAGTCTGAGGAGTCAATTTCCGCCGTACTGGACTCAAATTCATCCGATTCCGAGCCGTAGTCTGAGCGAGCCATGTTCGGGATAGTTTGTGGTTAGAGTTGTTGTCACAACCACGAAAGTGATCGTTGACGGCGGCGGACGCGGTGATGTGACATCACGATCACGTGGAAACGGGGTGACTCGGTATTCGGCCTCTCACTTCCAATTCCGAAACTGAGCTGCTGTGAGCACTTTCATCAACGTTTCGTTCAATCCCAAACCTCTCTCAAGTTAACATTACAGTCAGACGAAATCTACTACAAGTGAGTTACTTATATACTCTTTCCCTAAGATAATGTCCTTCTTAATGGGAATTTAGAACCACGAGTCGCCCGTATTCCAGGTATATGGCTAAATCGACATTAGTTATCAGCGTCTTCTGCATTATGAGCCATCCTCCGGGCTAAATTTGATATTAGTGAGTATCTGGGAAAGGCTCTCATTTAAACGTACGCGATTTATTTCTGGAAGGATATCCATTCATTGAGTTTGTAATGACCGTGTTCGATACGTTTCCAGAATTGACGTTGCTCACATACGCAGGCGCACCACCAAATGAAATAGCGCTCCCGGAAATATTGCTCATGGAGGGTATTGGAGACGGGGTGGTATAAGGAGAAGAAGGGTATCCGGGGTATAGGTATGGAGAAGAAGGAGCGTAGCCGAATGGGCCCATAGGATAGGGCGGCGGGCTGGATGCGTGGCCGTTATAACCGCTGTTGGGTCCTGGTGACAGATGTGGCTTGTGTGTTTTCTTTCGACTTTCGTTTTCGTCCTGGTCCTCTGCAAACTTTTCTGTCTCCCGTCTTGCTTGCTCCGCCTTCCTTTTCTGCTTTTCTGCCTCTTCGCGTTCTCCCTTTCGAAACTCCTCCAGTCGCTGTTGGGCTTGGCGATCTTCCTCATGAATACGGAGCGTCTCTAAACGTGTCGAAATTTCCTCTGCTGCATGCCTCTGCTCCTCATCATGCTTATTTCTGTTCTCTTTCAATTCCTGGCCCTGCTTCTCAATGCTCGCTAGTATACGACTGAGATTTTCTTGGATAGAGATGTTGGTTTGAATCTGAAGACCGATTCAAGTTAACACCGTAAGCCTAATTTCAATCCTCAGTAAAAATGGCACTCACGCCAAATACGTCTAGTGATTGTCGAAGAAGCTGTCGGTATCGTGTTATCTCGTCCATATCCTTGGAATGGAATATGATCTTTTTGAATGCATTCCGTTCGACCTTCTTTTGGGCGAATTTCTCAACTTCTGCAAGATTTCTGTGGAGCGCATCAGAGAAGGGTCAAACGCATCGACATGGATATTTATATACAAACCTTGCAAGGGACGAAATGTGAATTTGAACGCTCACAGGTACATTGTGACCTTCTTTAATCATGCTTTGGCATTCAATGGCGATGGTGTATACAAGTCCGCAGGCGTCTCTCGCAAGATCGTTAAAGGCATTATTCCGACTTCTTACGTCCTGCGCAAACGATCCTTAAGCCACTATTATATAGATCTCTGGTATAAGAACGCACCTGAACAATTATCAAGATCCGCAATGCAATTGCGGCGGCTTCATTGAGGTAAGAAATGGCAGACATCCCAGGAACACTCTGCACCGTCTCTATGACAAGTCGAAATCCTTCCAATGTGTAATTAGCCGCGCGGTCTACTCGAGTAGGGTTGTCTGTTGGTGTCCAAGGAGAGACCAACGGTTTCAAGGGAGGAGAAATTCGAGGCATCGTCTCTACCACTCGACGTATTGAGCAAGTACAAAGGTGAATGCAGAAGATCCAGTGCGATGCACTGAAGCTGTGTCGTGTGAGGTACAGGTAAATTAAACAATGATGCTGTGCTGCATTGTGCACTTGTTCAGCCAATCACGAAAATCTATATTCTATTTGCGGATCGCTCTGATGCACTCAATCGCAAACGCTCAGGGCTCGAACAAACGGCACTGGTGTGCTTCGCTGTGAATTCAAGGAAATTCGTCGAATCAAATATGGCGAAGGGCACTGCCTCCCATGGGAGTCGAATCTGTCAGTCCCGTCCAAGTATCCCTGGATCTGCGCAGTAAATTTGGGAGTCATACGTCCACATCGCCCTACCATTTGTTACTAATATACTATATTCCATCCAGAACACTAGAAGACAGAAGACGGAATACGTCTGCTTTACTGCCGTGATTACCTCCATATGTCTAATCAGAAAAAGAAAATTCAGAACTTATGACCTCTTCCTCTTCCTCCTCTCCAAAATTTGATAATCCATAATACTCCATCGACTCTTTGATCAAATCCAAATTTTCGTCCGGATATCTAAACTTCAAATCCAATCCATCATCCAGTAGAGAACGCAAACGAGGAATCAACTCTTTATCGATTATAAAGAGTGGTTCATTTGAATTGGCTCGGAAGAAATCTATATGAAATACGCCCCATGGCCTTCGAGGTTGAGCGTCGCTGTCCTTAGATTCAGCACCAGCAAGGACCTCCAAGATGAGAGACCAGGTGAGCCCTGGAACTGAATTATACCCACGATAAGTCTGCCATTGATATCGAAAGGATTCCAACTTGGGGAGAAAGTCGACCCCAGCATCTTCCGAACTGTTCCGCACCAATCGCTCCAAAAGTCCAGCCAGGATGTGCGCTGACGGTCCATTTGGGAGTAGGGACAGGTTCTGGAGGGTAGGCATGTCATCGAGAAGAGATAAAAGGGTCTCACTCATCAGGTGAGAATCAGATAATTCGAAATTCTTTAATTGACAAGAAGACTTTCGCAGGAACGTGCTCAATGAGTCCTTTGCTAATGCGTAGTCGTGCGTCGAGATCGAGATCGATAACGTATGTAGAGCCGGAAGAGTTATTCGTCCGAAAAGGAGTTCAATTGCTTCTGTGTCCGACTCAGATACGTTTATTTCCTGCAGTTGATCATGGATGATGAGAGATTGAGGAATGGGGAATATGGGCTTCTCTGAAAGGAGGATGTAGGTGAACGCACAGTGTCTCAAGTTCCTGGCGTGCTTGAGGAGCTCGAGACATTCTCCGATTTGAAAGGTTGATACTTTTGCACATGTAACATTGCTCCAGAGAATGCCCACCGACTTGAAGCGCATATCATAGAAATTGATATTTTCCGGGCTTGGGTGGACATTTTGCATCTTGAATTTCGCGTCGGGATGGCTGTCTTCCTCGTCCTCATCCTCTGGATTCGAAAATCTGGGGAATAAACGTAGTGATTGAAGCATAGTAGAATTCGACTCAGGATTCCCGTTGAATAGAGAAATGCCCTGAGCAATGATATGGAGATGTAAAGTGTACCAGCGCTTGGAAACTTCATTGACCATGTCGATCAAGGGCTTCACCGTAACAAAGGAGCTGGTTACGCTCTTCTGGGATACGTGGATCTTTAAGGGAAGCTCGCCTGATCGACGTATCCAGTCCTGAATCATGTGAATCTGGAGTAACAAGTTCTCGGGCTCGAGGTTGATGAGGATGGAGGTCCATAAGTTCGGTGTCGACCACGCAATATGCCTCCATTTTCTGCATACAGCGCCCAATAGAAGAGGAGCGGCGATCTTGGTCCGCAAACCTTGACCTATAAATCCAGGTTCGAAAGAGATTACGGGTAGATACAACTGGAAAATGTAAGACACGACCCCCGGACTCAGGCGAAGGGCAGGATCTCCGAGTTTCTTCATAGCTGCCTTCAATTTCCGATTGTGTCTAGTCATAGTGGTGGCCGAAAACGGGGGATTGACCAGAACAATACGACTGCTGCCGAAATTGTTGGAGGGAAAACAGCTTAGAGAGCGTTGCGTAAAGTCAAGATGTATGCAGGGGGGCGAACGCCGAGTAATCAGTCAATGTTTTGCCATCACACGGGCTCACGCTCCTGCGTGTTAATGTTGACAGTCACAGATAATCATGTAAATGAGGAGTAATTCTTGGATGCAGAGCACAAAGGCGAGACACGGGGAATAAGTTGCTGTGTATGCGCATACAAGGCCCAGCAATAGGAAAAGCAACACGTCATAGGGGTTATTGCAAGTAGAGGCGAAGATAGGGTAGTTTTTTTTAAATAGATCGCTTCGAATGGGAAAGGTGAAAATATAGAGGTTGGGATACATTATTTTGCAGGCTGAGGCGAGAAAGAATTGCCGAGCTGTCAATGGGCATGTGTAGACTGAGGCGAATGATAAGAGAAAATGCGAGAGGAGACGTCAACTGTATTATTTATAGTTTATCGGATATAACTGAACCGTGACGATACCGCTTGCTCTGTTCTCTGAATCTTTTCATCAACTTTCAATGTTTTTCCCTCCAAATATTCTTACCTCTGTGAGGGAGACCCTCTCTCTGGGTCTGTAATTCGGAGAAAATAAGAAATAAATTATTTGCGGATGACCAAGTACGCACCAAGTCAATAATCCAAATCGGAACAAGCGCCCTCCACATGATCACATGCGCACCTTATTTCGTCGAGCGTTAAGCAGGGATCTACCCAAATTTAGATCCGAGAATCACTAGAAGCGCATACTTACCATACCAACCAGGCACGCCCCGAGCTTGAACAAAAGAAATCGATTATGCGCATCATTCTTGTCGCTGCGCAGCCCCTCGATGACGCCTATACGCCCCGCCCTCTTCTGAATTTGGGTTAGAACATTATTTCTTAGATGTTTTTCGGCGAGTTTTCAATTTCTTTCGGTTCTCAACGGTTCATTCTTGTGATATAAATCAATTTCATGACCTTTTCTTTCCCTATTAAAGTATGATAATTGCCGCAGTGACGATGTGTGCTGCGGAAATGGACTGAACACACCTGCAAACAACTTTTATTCGAAAATTTTACTTTAATTTTCCTCTCTTTCTGACTATGTAGCTACAGTATAAATACCTGGACACTTGTACAGTAGCTACCCAGTTGAATATAGCAGAATTTCAGCTCACTAGCTCAATAGTCGCCCTCGACATCTTAGTTATTACCAAGTTTCTCACGTTCACACCAGATCCAATCTATGGGAATTTATTCCAACGGATCTATCTACACTCAAATACGCTTTTGGAACCTTTAAGCAAACGGAGTTTGCTTTCGAGTCACGTTCTCGACTCGACCGACTAACTCGCCTTTCACCTCTTTGTTCCGTCGATCTGATTGCGCTTTGATTGATCTCTTTTTGGTTGTCAGGATCTTTGCGGTCAACGATTTTATCCAAGTTTTGGAGAGTATCCCATGCCTTCGAAGTTTAACATTCGAATCAAGTACAGGTTGCGACTGTGATGCGAGTGTCACCTTGAAATGGCTGTCTGAATCCTCGATAAGTAGGCGACGTCAATTGCACGTCTAACTTCCTTCCACAGCTTACCTCCCGAGAATGTGTTTGCAAAAATACACTGCCTTGGGAGAACATCACAGCTAGCTTTGGAAATGCCGAAGAACTGCATAGCACACTGCACTGACCTTTGAAGATGATACATATCGGAATCGATTTTGATCCCGATGACGAGGATGAGCTTGCAATGGATTACATGTCTATGCGAACCATCCATCACATTGACAACGACAACATCTTGGGAGCTGGAATTGACCTACATGTTCGATTCTGGGGCAATGATGACAGCACGTCATGCGATAATCATGTTATTCAATTCGCAAAAGATTCCCTAGATTACAACTGTGCTTGCATTGATGACTTGATGCACGAGATAGCAGGTACTTTTTTCTTCTTCAGATCTTTGTTCTGCTGACCATTATACTTCAATGACTCAATATCGAGGCTTGTTCGCAATGACGTTGGAATGAAATTCTTATGACCATAACCAAATTTTACAATTATGTTAACGACTTTGCTTGACGACACGATTCAAGGGTATAGTTGATATATTAGGATTCTTCAGAGTGCTCGATTTGAGCTCGATTTGAGGTTCATTTGAGGTTCATTTGAATTCGATTTGAAAGTCGGCAAGAGGCCGAGAATCAGTCGGAGCCTCAACTTGGTGAGAAAAGAAGGTGAACCCTTATCCCACTTTGGCTTATTTTGGCTTTGAGCATCATCAGGGCTCTGCGGTGCCATCAAATCTGTTGCCACATCATCAGTGCCCGCTCATCGCCAACATTGAGCGTCAGTCTGCGTCGGGGTGGTTGCTGGGCTCGTGCTCAACCTTAATCTGACTTTGGAGTCAGTAGTCATCTTCTGTACAAGATTTAGCTAATATGCTCTCAATAATATCTTTAATTCATGCTCTTTATTTCCTCTATGAATCACACAAGAGTACGATGACCGACGCAGGCGGCGCTTGCATCGGGAAAGGTCGGGCAGTGATCAAAGGCAAATATGTGTGTGTCGATGTCAAAAAAAATGATCAAAAACATCATGTGTTTTGAAACTCAGTTGAGCTTGGCATTTCGATTCAGTGATTTCGTGTGGTACGGTCAAAGTTGAACATGATTTGGGCTCGATTTCGGACGTTCCCGAGTCTTGCCGTCACGGCTTCTGTTCAAATCAAATTCCAAATCGACCTCAAATGAACCTCAAATCGAGCTCAAATCGACCACTCTGAAGAACCCTATTGATCAAAATGAAAAGAAGTCACTGATGAGAGTTAATAAATCAACCTATAATTCCGTGAAGAAAGAGGCATAAATAAGGAAGAAAAATTCAAGCAGATCCGAGCAAGAGAAATGAACTCGAAAGCAAGGCTTTCGCAAATAATATGGACAGCAGCGTACTAATCCAACCGTACCCTGATGGAGTATTAACTCTGGAGCACAATCTCTCGATTACCATTCCGCCTACATTGATAAATTGGCACATGAGATAGGAGGTACATACTCATTTCGTCTTCCCGTTCTCCACCACAGGTTCAATATCGAGCCTCACTCGCGATCAAGTTGGGATGAAATTCTTGCGTCCATGATGGCTATAGCGGAACATTTGTATCTTCACGATTTACCTACATGTATTTCAATCGGTTTGGCGTTCTGTCTGTTTTAACCTTAGACAAGCACTGGGTTGTCGTTGATAAACACCCTCCACTCCTCCCCGTCCTATTTCTCATATGAATCCTCGCACAAGCTCCTTATCGAAATCCTTCTGCTCGAATCACACATATACAGCACTTACACAATTGACTCAGGAAGGGATTATGCGAACGATGAACCTCCTAAAGAAGTCGAACGAGTCTCTGAGACTAAACAAAAAGGACAGAAAATAAAATCAATTGCATACTTGTAATCCATAATCCAGCAGTAGCCTACAACGGCCTTGGATATGGAGCGACGACGTGAAAATCAAAATTGCCGTGCCAAGATTCTTCATGCGTACTTAGAAAAACTTACCTAGGGAAAGAGGAAAAGCGAGGTCGAGGACAGGATTAGACTAGGTGAAAAATGAAGAAGAGAAGTTTACGACGCCGGCATACAGAAGCAAAGAGTTAGATACACCCGGCAATTGATCAAAGAGGCGATGGAGAAATAAAATCCATTGGAAAAGGAAAATAGGAATACAGGAATACACCGCGTACGAAATGAATGCGCCGCCGTCTGGCTTCATTGAAAACGTACACCGCGGGACGTACTAAAAGAGTTCATAAGCAATCGGTGAAGGGACAGAAGATTGACTTTGATGAGGATACGAATCATCAATACTAATTTGTTACTGTGGGCTCACGAAGATCCATAATCTCAGCGAAGTATCGTCTTCCAAGTGACATCAACCTGGAGTGTACAACGTTGAAGGCCCAGTAAGGGGATATGCGTGAACAATTGGAGGAATGGGAAAGAGCGACATGATAGAAGCAGAGACAGAAAGAGTGCGTTGAGGAAGGAGAAAGGTGCGTAGTCCATGACCGGAGTAGGAAGCATGAAGAGAGGACGTCCTGATTATGATGAGAAGAGGAAAGGGAAATCAGTCTTATGGAAGCAATCAATGAGCAGCATTCCGGAGATATACCTTCAGGTCAAGTCGGAGCTGTAGTCTGAATTCGCTCGCTGCATGCCTTGAGCATTTCACCTTGGGGACAGAAAAGGGTTGCAGAGAGTCGCTACCAAGGCTAGTCCATCTATACGATAAGGGCAAAATGATAAAAGAGAAAAGAAATGTAGTAAACGACTAGTGATCATGACAGAACGAGTGAAGAAAGAGAGAAAAAGCAAGGGTTTCAGGTATCATACGCACTTCCTATAAGCTCTCTCCGTTATCAATTCCTTCAAGTGCCTCGAATACTAACTCCTACGGTGCGGACAGGTGCAGACGCGGTGCGACTTGGCCGGTTTGACAAAGACATCATAGAGGTCGTAATAAGCAGTAAACAGTCGCCGTATGCCGTCCTCGTTCGAGTATGTCAAGGGTCTTCTCGTTCATGATTACCGGGAATCCGAAGGTAAGCTAGTGATGCTATTGTGAAAGCAGTCCCTCGGCAAGCTGAGTCATTCTGGGGTGTTACTGGACGAGTATAGAAAAACGTATGAAGGCGAACACTAAGCGAGACAATCAGGAGGGCGAGGAAGAGTTGAGAACAACGCGGACGTCGGCAACAATGCCAGCAAGGCCCGTGCGTCCAGTGCGACGCGTGACGTCACACTTCCACCTGGAAAATGAATAACGCCAAATCTCGAAGACGTGACTGTGTCTAACTCTTGCCTGACTCCACATTCTATCCCATGTACAATCGACCACTATTGTGAACTATTCATTCTTCTACGATTTGTTGTCTACAACTCGACCCGACGACCGTAACATACATGCCTCCACAGAAGTCGCATATCATATCAGAAAGTGACTACGGCCGCACGTTTGATCATGACTTCTATCAGCTACCTGCAAACACTTAGACCAATGGATGCTGCGCAGTACTACTTCTCTCACTTCTGATGATGGTTCTAGCGCCAACAGCGTCGAAATTCCCACTCGCAATGACGGAAAGTAAGTAGGTGCGTCTCCTATAAGTATTCGGTTGCGTTCGGTTACAAACGTGATAAAACTTTAGTCATACCGCTAGCGCTTATCTTCTCTGTATGGACGTGCGCAGTACACTTCAACTGCGCATCGTTAATTTGAACTGAATTGATACTCGGAGGACAGACACTTTTCTCTCGAATCCGTTCAGTCGATATCGGCGAAATTTCTGCCTTATGAACGCAAGGCTTTTATACGGAACTTGTCTAGATGGTGAGGGTCAGTCTTCATTACTACATATTTCGAATATTCACCCACCTTACGCGTCGAAGTACCCTCGTTTGGGATCCCAGTCTCCAGAAGGTCAGAGGACCCAAACCCGCAGCAACTGAGGCATCAATCGACGTCATCTCATCTTATCAGATTATCAATCCCCGACCATCGCAACCCCATTTCGCCTTATCATTCTACCCTACGTACCGGCACTGATTATACGGCCAACGCTCACATCATCCTTCTCCACAGGTATAAAAACGCTGCTCAAATCTACCCCCTCCTTCAGCCGTCGCTTCAGATCCACCCTTCAGTTTCACAACATCGAAATGCCAGAACGATCCCTCGCCAACCCAACCCCCAACGTCATCTGGACCCGCTCAGATGCGTATCACAACTCCTTCCTCATCCCGCATGACCCAGTCCTCGAAGCCGTATTGAAGAACAGCAAAGACCAAGGCGTCCCTGACATCGCTCTATCCCATGCCCAAGCAAAGTTCTTGAACTTGATTTTGAAGACCCTCGGAGCGAAGAAATACTTGGAAGTTGGTACTTTAGGAGGGTGCGTCCTCTCCATTTCTCCCTTTCTCCTCTCCGACAAGGTTTTAATTCCAACTCCCAACCCTCCTACCTACCTAGTTACTCCGCAATATGGGCTGCGCGCGCCCTTCCTCAAGACGGCCAAGTCCTCACGCTCGAAATCGACCCGCACCACGCCAAGGTAAATACCCATTCCGCAACAAATATCCCAATACTGATAATACACCCTCCCAATGGGCTTGGTCATTAACGACTGGACCCACCCTGTTTTCTCCTCTTCGTACCCTACGCTCCACACCGTACTGTGCCTTGCTCTCTATTTCCCCTTCCCCTCTCCCCCTTCCCCCTCCCCTTTTTTTTTCTTAGGTCGCCCAGGAGAACTTCAAGCTCGCAGGCTTAGAGAATAAGATCCAACTCATCCTCGGACCTGCCGCCGAATCTCTCGCCAAGATCCAGATCCAACCGGAGGAACCCTTCGATCTGGCATTCATTGACGCAGATAAGGCCAACAACCTCCTCTACTTCACCGAGGCTAAGCGGCTCGTGCGCCCAGGCGGAGTGATTGTACGTGTCCATTTTCCCATTGTCCCATTTTTCCTCATTTTCATGTCCCTGGCCGCTGATCGACCCGTGTCCTTTTTTATGCAGATCGTCGACAACGTAGTCTGGAATGGCAACGTTGCCGATCCCGAATTTTCAGATGCCACTGTTGAAGGCATCCGTCAACTCCTTCATGCACTCAAGGAGGACAAGGAAGTCGAGGCTACGACAGTTGGCACGGCTGGTGAGAAAGGATATGATGGGTTCATCTATGCGATCCGTAAATGATCCATAAGGAGTCGCAGTGCATCGAGTCCTATACACTCGCAAAGTTAGTTACAGACGTAGAACCTTGTAATGCATCACTACTTGAATAAATCCAGAAAAAAACGACATTTGCTGACCATTACATTGAAAACGATATGGAACACCAAACCTCCCCCTGCTGAGCACGCTAATTCGAAGAGAAACTCGGAGTCAACGACGCCCTGACCGAACTGGAGCTATTGGAAAGCGCCATCCGGCGAGCGTAGACACCATAATCGGTCGATAACGTCCTTGATGAAGCGGACGAATAGTCGGAAGAAGTCGTCGCCAAATCAAGAGCCGAGATTGTGATACTGTCCTGCGCTGATTCTTCCAATGAACGGATGGTATCGATAGTGGACATGATCGAGTACACTGAGTCGTGAATATTTCCTACTAAAGAACTGGTACGCCGATTTTTTGCCTCGAGGGGATGTACGCCACTTCCACTGGCTTCGTTGCCGTTGTGCAAATTCAGTGAGTTTGATAGACGTGTACTGATATGAACGTCTGACAAACTGTCTGCCCAGAATAAGTCGATTTCCGAAAATTCTTCTGCATTTAGAGGATAAATTGAGTTTCCGAAACCGGCAGTAAGAGAACTGTCCTGATGACTGTGACGATTTCCTTTGACGTCTTCACTATCCCTAACGGTGGTACTCGGTTCATACGAGCGTTTCGAGTTTTGGGATAGAAAAGCTAAATCTACAGCTTTCCGAAGTTTTTCCTTGGCATTCTTCAGAAGAATTGCGACGTCAGCATTAGCCGGGGGGTATTTCTTTGACACCCCAACGATGGACTGAATGGAAGGTCAACAAAATGAATACGCGAGCCCCTTGAGCTTGAAGAAAACTTGCCTGATAAATCCCTGGTATTGGTTGCGGACGGCCAAATCTAAAAACAGCACTGGCAATCCAGCTGACTTCATGGCGGGCGCTCGAGGGGGTACTCATGCTATCCAAGGCCTTTTCCCACTTCAAACAAGCATAGCTCTTCGTGGATAAAATGTTTTCGATGATAGAACGTGCAGAAGTTATGATAGTCTCCACCGACTCGGCCCAGGGCTCAGAGCCCATCTGCAATTTGAGCAGAGCGAACTCTGCAGCGAACAGCATGGGAAACACCGCTTCGGGTGTCACCATCTGTCCAAAGGTGGCTATAGTAAATTCTATGAGCGTTGACGGCAACGAGGCGAACTCCTGTGTACACCATCCTTCTCCGAATGTCCCGAGCAGAGCTCTTCGAGCGCCACGTTCAAGGAGTTCGTTTTGAATCTGCGTTCTGTAGTTAACATGAATTCGAGGATATAAGGGACGCGGTAAGTGCAGCTGTTGCATCGACAACCCGTTTGCACCATGCCAGTAGAGTCGGCCATGGAACTATATTCCAGATCGGAAAGAGTTGCATGAAATAGGCCGTGAGTCATCTCGACCACCACTTCAGCCAAGACCAACTGCTCAAGCATTGGTAATAAGAGGTAGATGGCGCCCTTGTATATCGCCAGAGCTGTAGTTAGGTCGTATTCTTTCAAGGAGAATTTTAGAGTGCCCGTGCACATGTAGCCTAGGATGAAGTGTATTGATGCAGGTGTGAATATGTCGTTTGGAAGAGCGATTGTTGTTGGCTCTTTGACGTCCTCTCCTTGATGGCTGCGACGAATAGCATCATTGAGTGTCTTTGAACGGGAAGCCAAAAGAAAGCGGTGGCCATAGAAAATGGCTGTCTGATTCCCTTGTGCTGGCAGTGGCAGGATTATACGCACGTCAGAGTACAATCGACTGCGCCACATATCCAACAAATTATTCCCTAGATTTTGTAACTCATTCTCTGTAATAGTGGCTGTTGTTGAGATTCGTCCAGTATAGACGGCCCTTATTTCATTCTCAACTTCGGCATAAATACCAGGCACCCTGATGCGTCTTGAATTTGGGTTGTTAGACGAAATTAAGTAACTTAAAGTCGGTCGTAGTACTCTCCAAGATTGAAGCGTCTCCGCCTCAGTCCTAGCGTAAACCATTGCTAGATACACGTATCACTGAGCGGTAAGCTATTATATCATAGTTAACATACTCACCAGCATGTCCCATAATTTCCCGCCCATCTTCGACTTCCCATACAAGGTCCGGAAAGTAGTCCTTCACGTTGAGGAAAAGTGTCGTAAGGTCATCCAACCATCGCCTCCTCGCATTGTCAACTGCCGACTCCAACCATGGAAGAAGGGCCTCTTGAGCCGTCTGTGCCATGACCGAGAATTGAAGGCTGTCCTATCAGGCGTTTGAGCGGAGAATGTCTGGATATTCTTGTCGAAAGAGAGTGATGTGGAGATAAAAGCTGACGTTAGTGGGTTGGGTGAGCAATCGCAGTCACACGCTCACAGTCTGAGTTTCAATTCGGACATGAGATAATTATATTTAGTTCACACGTCTGCAGGAGGAAAAGTATCAGCAATTTCTCCTCAGCTTTATAAATGAAGGCGAGTAAGTAGTAGGTGACGTGACAAACCATCTGGGAGTATACGATAAGAAGGGACGGAATAGAAGCAGGCACATCGGAAATGAAGATCAAGTAGAGAAGCGAGCTTCAAGCATGGACTAAAAACCATGAAAGAGAGTGCACAAGATCAGCAAGCCAGAATATGTCTCCAGAGGACGGTCAGTTGTGGTGTTGACCAAGCAAGACGTCTCCAATACTGACATACATTCCCCAGAGCACACGGCATTGTGTACCGATAGTAAAGATGTATGGGCTCGCAAAACCGAAATATGTAGGCTCCAATTTCTGGTGGTAATCGATGGACGAAAGGATCGTGAGCGCGATTCATAGCAGATCTCAATTTACAGTTCTACTCCACCTCCATGTCCGTAAGATGGTTCAGAGACATTTCTCTCTGTAGAATTCGTGATTCCAAGGCATCCATCGTTCTGCATGGTCCGAAATTCTCTTTGTGCACCCGTTCATTTGTCGGACCTGTGGGAGGATAGTCAATGGTATGTTTTTCCGGTAGGTTGAGATTCATTAGTGCTAAAGTAAGAATATGTCCGCAGAAATGAATACAATACAGAGGACTTACACAGGACTAGACGGCGGTTCAGATAAAGGACGTTCTAAACAGTTCACGAGCTACTGCGCTCGTGCAAACCATGCGCCAACCATGCACACTTGCAAGAAAAGAATGCACGTGGTGTGGTCTAGACTCACTGAATTAAATCTGGTGCCTAGAATACGAGGGGATTGTCGATTTTCACCCGACTAAGAAGGCTCAACTGAGAAGGTTCCTATTTCTTTCTCTAATAAGACTGATCATAATTCACCAATAGTAAAAGAAAGGTACAGTGGAGACAAATACATGGCGGTAATCCTGAACTGGTCGGAATTGCAATGTAGAGGGATTGAAAATGTATACTATACGAAGAGATTATCGACCTGTTTTGGGTGGCAGCCATGGGTGCAAGGATTTCGTCACAACTTTATTGTGATTGAACCTTCCGACCTCAAAGGTTGCAGTAGCGTGTCAATGCGAGTAGAAATTGGAATTGTAATCCAGAGACTTTTTTACGAATTGAAAGATGTCAGTAGCTCCTTTGGAATCTTCATCCGGATCCACATATGCGATATTGAAATCGAATCCAGCCTCTAAAATGTCGTGAATGCGGCGGATCACTGGCGCAGACATGTACCCAAGCCGTATCCCGTCTTCGCTGTAGCTGCCCAGATTAATGTTGATCTGCACCTTGTGTGGCCAGCGCAGTGAGGTACGCAAGTTCTCGAGGCCTCCAATGCTGTCAGTAATCTGTTTCCATGCCAGAGGGCGTCTGCAAGTACATTCTAGTGACACAAGTTCCGGAAGAAAGTTGCGCCTCGAAACGCGGTACAAAATATCGTACAGGGTCCGGTTGGAATCAGAACCAAGTTCAAACATCAAGGTTCGTAAGGATGTGATGTTCTTCAAAAGTCGGATAAAACTGTCGTCCCAATCATCCTCGACCAAACCTACCCGCAAGTCCTTCAACATGCAGCCAGATCGACGGAACAAGGAAAGAAGCATATCCCAATGGAAGCCGCCCAGTTCCCAATCGCCATAAGAGAATTTTTGTAAAGCCGGTAACGTGAGGGCGTCAAACAGGTTTAGTGGTACATGGGTACAATCCGTTTCTAGTTCGATGGTTTTCAATTGATAATGCGTTACTGGGTAAAAATGGAACTGTGCATCACCAGACCTCCATGAGAGGTAAAATTTGAAGGTCGACAGTAGTGGGCACCTGCGAAGTAGTTCGAGGCATTCGTCGTCTTTAATTTCTTGTACTTCGAGCGTGGTCATGCGACCCCAGCCGATTTCAAGCAGATTGAGTGGACACCCTCCGATATTGAAAGAAAGACAGGACGGGCTCGCACTTTCCATTCGACAGGTGACGCCATGACTATTCCAGCGGCGTTGTATATCATAATTTGAGCGGAGATGTAGATCCTTAAGTAAAGTCGTATCCCCATTCCTAGGAGAAATCAACGCCAACACCCATTTCGGAACATTCAAAGAAATCGTCTGCCACCGATCGGAACACTGGTTCATCATCTCGATCAACGTGGAGAACGTTGTGGGTGAGATATCATCACGAAACAGGTGGACCGAAACGCTAATTGACAATGGGAGGCTTCGAGAACGAAGGAGCGCCGCTTGTATGATATCGCAGCTCTCTGGGGAATGGACGCTTTTGACGCAGATACAGAGTTCAGTCCAAAGTTGGGGCGTTGTCCAAGCAATATGCCTCCAATACTTACATATCATCCCTAAAACCCACGGCATTGCATATTGACCGTCAGAGTATTTGGGAACGCAAAGCCAAAATATGTAGGCTCCGATTTCAGGTGGGAGGCGATGTATGAAAGGATCGTGAGCACGATTCGTAGCAGATTTCAATTCACGGTACTCCTCGAGTTCGACATCTGTCATGTCGTTCATAGATCCTGCCCTCAGGATAACTCGCGACTCAAAGGCCTCCGTCATTCTGCATGGCCCGCAGTTTGACCTGTGCTCCAGCTCATACGTTGAACCCGTGGGAGGACAGTCGATAGTAAGGTTTACTGATACGTCCGGATGCATTTTGGCCTACAGAACAGATAAGTATGTGAGCAAAGATATGAATAGGGCTTACCCAGAACTAGATGGACGCTAGCTCGGATGCAGCGTAGTTTACAAGGTGCTGGAACTGGTGTAAACCATGCACAATGGCAACTGTGTCGGTTTCGAAAAAAAAAAAAATATGCACGTGAATGTCACGTACTGCTTCTGAATTAGGAAATGGTCCCAATTTCGGAACGACCGGTCTAGGCCCAGACTTAAAATATCACAACGATCTTCCACCTCAAGTCTGCGCATCGCACTTGTAGGTACATACCCAATAAACTGGCCCGTCTTCACTCTCGGACCTCAAACCCCAAACCTCAAATCCCAAATCCTGAATCTCAATCCCTCAAAGCCTCCCCACACAGCAGACAGAGTAATTCCTTCTTTACCCATTTGATGGTTATCAAACCATCGCACAGGCATATCATATGCAATTTTATGACCCAAAGCTTTCATTTCCCCAAATCCATAACGGCTAACAGTTCACTTCCTCCCATAGCTGCATGGACAGTGGGTATGACCAAAATCCCGTCCAGACTTTAAAATATGCCACTGGATACAGGATAGAACGCACAAATCGTAACGCATCAAATTAACGTGAAATGCGAAAAAGTACCAACTATTCCATATCACCCAGAACTCGAGTAAAGTACTAGTACTACAGTAAAGAAAAGAAAAGAAATAAAAGAAAAGAAAAAAAGAATTACCCCCCACCCATCCATCTCACACAACGCCCGCCGTAGTGTCTGATGCACAACAAAAGAAAGAAGGAAAGAAAAGGGACTAAATAAAGATCAACAGAGAGGATAATACAAAGCCAACTGGCATAATCATAATTGGACATATCACGAACAAAAGAGAACGCGAGAAAAGAAAGAAAGAGAGTAAGGTACCGAGTGTACATCGTCCAAACCTCACAATCATAATCATCCATCTTCACTCCACTCCACTCCACTTGCAAATCCACAATAATCCCTCCCTCCCCGCAGCTGAATCACGTCGCAGCAGCATGTCCACCCCCACGTTTCGGAACAATATCAAACCTACCCCCCCAAAAAAAAATATCAGCCACCAATCCATCCATCCACCCCAAAAAAAAAAAACAAAAGAAAACTCACGCATCACACCTCCACCCCTCCCCACTCTTCTCCACCACCCTCTGCTTCTCCTCCGTCCTATTCACCCACCCGCCGGGGACCCCTGATCGGCCAACAAGGACGCGCGTTTATCCTTCACAATCTTAAACTGCGACTTTGACCTGTTGGATTCGGTGGATCGGACGGAACCCCCTTCGTCGTGTGGGTGTTGTTTCTTCTTGAAGAGCTAAAAGGGGGGGGGAAACAAACGGCAAGTAATAGTCAGCATAACGTTTCAACAACGAACACAAGTGAAGAAAGCAAAAGCAAAAGGACAATGAACAAACATACATCTCTCAAAACATCCACCCTCGTCTCCTCCCCCCCCTCCCCCGCACTCTTCTTCGCCTCATCCATCCGACTCCGCACACCCACCAGCTGTCCATCCAAATACTCAAACCCAGTCACAATCGCGTCCCTCATCGCCTTTTGGATCTGCCTCTTGATCAACCCCGTCGCCAAGGGCCGCAGGGTCTTGTACAAGAAATCATGGTTCGAGTCCCGGATGGCGAATTTCAGATTATCCACCTTGACGTGCACATTGTGCACTTTGAATACCGATGTGGGGTCTTTACGGACCGAGACCAGTTCAATGTGGGCCTGTGGGTATCAACTTGTATTAGCAACGCTGCGTAAGAAGAAAAAAGAAAACAAAGGAAAAACAAAAAACGGACACTCAACCCCTCCCCGCCAATAACCACATCCGCGATTCCCGAATCCCTCATGCGCGGAATCCCCGTCTTCTTGCGATAATAAAACGACACGTCCCTCATATCCGCCTGCATCTGTTCCAGCGTCAACTTGACGCGATGGCGGTGATCGTCGGTGATGGCATTGTAAGGCGAAAATTTGACATAGTTGTTCGCTTCGAGCTCGACAATGTTGGGGAATATGTTGCGTGATTGGAGAGTCAGGTTTTCGACGACGAGGTCGAGCGAGTCGTCGGTGTATTCGATGCGCGGGATGGGGATGTAGCCGACCTTGGGGGAGGGAGGAGGGGGGGTTAGGAAATGGAAATGGCCCGGAGATGGGTAGGAGGAAGAGCGTACTTGTTCGATTAGAGTGGGCACGATAGTCTTGCGAATATCATTCCACAAATCAGGCTTAAACTTCAAACTACCCTCACTATCAAACAACAAATCTCTCGTCAACCTCGCCCAATCTTCCCCAAACTGCTTATTAAGCTACACCAGCCCAACAGATGGCAACGAATCAGTATCCAAAGCAATAGATAACAAGGTAAGAAAAAGAAAAAGACGCACAGGATCATCCCCCATAGCCTTGAACCATCTCCCGATACTATTAAACAAATTATCAAATTCCTCCTTATACTTCTCGTCGTAAAATTCTCGACCAAGCTCCTTCAACCGATTCGCATGGTTGTTGCAGTCGGACTCAAGCACATATCCAGGCTCGAGGAGGACCTTGATAGTAATCCAATACAACATCAGAGGCAAAAAAAAAAGGGACGATCACGAGAAAAAGGCGTACCTTGCGGATATACAAATCCACAGCGCTGAACCACTCCTTGAGAGCCTCATCACGATTCGCATCGTCAATAAGGGCATCCACAGCGTCGGTGATAGTATCCACCGACTTCCCATTCGCAAACCGTTCGAGAAGGGTGCGGATTTCGCGTAGGGAAAGGCTGAGGTTGGATGTCTGGTATAAAGCCAAGTGTGAAAACGTTAGGAAGCATTCATGAGGAAAGAGGAAATAGAAAACGAAAGAGGGAGGAAGAGACGAACTTCAGCCTTGTCCTTTGCGTGATCCTTGGCGATATCGGCGGCTTTGCGACCGTGCTTGGCGTATTCTCTAAAGTAGTTGAGGAGCCAAGCGGATGGAGTTCTGGTAGTCGTCGTGTTTCTGACATTCCATGATAACCTACCAGAAAGAATGGTCAAGTAATAGGCATGAAGGAAGGAGACTATGAAAGAAAAACGCACCTTCTTGCCACGGAAGATAAAACTGGTCACGGCGCTCTTCGGGGAAGTACTCCTCAGACAGGAAAGTCCTGCCCACGATAGAATGTATCCTGAGCTTTATCCTTATGTTGCTGAGGAATACGGTCGGAGAACCCGTCCTAAAAGAACCAAGTCAGACGGACAGAAAAGAAGAGACACGAATCACAGAGAAACATACCCTAAACGCCTTCATCTTATCCATAACACCCTTCTTCTTCTCCTCCGTCGACTCAGCCTCAACAACGTCCTCCACATGCCGCTGACCTTCACTCTGCGCCCTCCCCACAGCCTGTCCCGCCGTCTCCTCCTTCCGCACCTTCGCCTGCTCCTTAACCTCCTTAGCAGACCTCATCGTCCCATCCGCATCTCTCACCATCACATCCTCCTCATGCGGATGATGGCGGACGGTCTTCTGCGTTCCAGGGAGACGCGCTTCGAGGACGGGAGTTTCATTAGGACCTACAACGCGTCCGCCTTCGGTGATGAATTGGTCGTTGGGTGCGGACTGGTCGACTTGGGCGAGTTTGTCGGGGTTGGGAGCGATAGTTTCAGCGACTTTGACGGCGCCTTTGGAGAGGAGGTCCCGGCCGATGAGGGAGAAGTCGGATAGGAGCTTGCGGACCTCGGAGTTGGTGAGGATGAGCGTGAGGAGGGTGCGGAGATGCTTCACGGCTGAAAGAGAAAAGGTCAGCCCGGAATTCAATCCAAGAAGAAACAAACAAGAAAGCATACCCTGCTGGCTATCGTTCCTCGCCGTCTCCGCGTCCACCGGAATCTTGTCCGACACCTCGCCAGGACCATGGGTGAGGGTATCGACGTCCACGTCACGGGTATGCCACACAAAGTTCTGGAAGAGCTCGTCGGCGTTCTTCTGCTGCACCATCATCCTGGCGGTGCTGATGATCTCGCGGGTATCCTGGACGAGGTTGCGGCCCTCGGGCGAGAGGTCTTTCACGTCGACGGGGGAGTGGTCGAGGACGTATTGGAGGGTCGTGTCGATTTGCTCGTTGGAGGGCATGTTGCCTTTACGGAAGGCTTCAATGACGCCATAGAATCGAAGCTACGAAGAGGAGAACAAGGCGCGTTGGAGTGGAGAGAGCAAGTAAGAGGAGGAAACAGACCTTTCTGTCCACATCAGCCTCCTTGGCCGCCTTGTTCGTGGGCGCAACGACAGAGTTGCTCGCGGGGTGTTCGCGAATATCTTTCTGGGCAGGTGGGAGGGACATGATCGTAATGAAATTGGGAGTAAGAGACAACGACCGCACCTTTAAGTACGAGCACCCAGCAAAACGTCATACCAGAAACAACACAAAGTGACGTCACAATTCCAATTTCGTTTCAGACCCACTTGGCCTGCTCCTCCCGCGTATACACCAAGGCGATGTCATAGCGGGTCGACAGGTGGACCAGTGAACCAGCGGAAAGGTAGGCGTTCGTCAAAAATTGATGGATCATCCGGACCAGTCGGCTTTTCGGGACCGTCGTTGCCTTTATTTTCCGTCAGTAGCAAGCAGTCGTCTTTCCAATACATAACGACCATACATACACTAACTCAGCAAAAAGCCTGTCCCATGTGATTTCCGAACAATATAGTGGTCGATTTTGAGTTATACTGTACGGTTTATCATCATCAGTGTAGGCTTGAATGAAAGACTATATTGTGGTCTACATTGCTGAAAATGTTGAAGTCAAATGACGCAAACTACAGGGCAAGAGACACAATTCTTTGATGTGATTGCCAAAAATGGTATGTAATGAAAGTGGGTATTTCAACTTGAATCTGAAATATCTATGGAAATAAGGAGTCTTCATCTACAATATTAAAAATGTGTATTACCACCTCCTGCCTTGTAAACATCAGCTACTCTTTGGGGCATGGATTCATAAAGGCAGTTTATAAATGCGACATCAAGCTTGTACCACTCCTCCTGAAGTGCAATCCACAAGTCAGTTTCCGAGTAAGGCGGAGGGTTACGCTTTCTAATTTGATGGTCGAGGTAGTCCCATAAGTTTTCGATTATGTTAAGATCGGGGCTATTGGGTGGCCAGGACAGGACATCAACTGTGTTTTTTTTAAACCATGCTTGTACAACCTTTGATGTGTGCTTTGGATCATTGTCTTGCTGGAAATAAAATTGACCTAGATCCATATGGAGATCAGAGTATGTTCCAAGCATGTCGTCCTCTAATATCTCACAGTATAATTCCTTGTTGAGGTTCCCTTCGATCTGTACAATCCGCCCAACACCTTTGGCTGTGATGATTGCCCAGACCGTAACCTTTCCATAATGGGGATCCAATCATTCTCCTGGCCTCCTCCAGCACCAATCTATTCCATCAGACCCAAAAATGTGAAAGTTGGACTCATCCGAGAAGTTCACGGCCTTCCAATTCTGCACTGTCCAATCAAGGTGTGCTTCTGCCCACTTCTTTTGCACATGTAGGTTCTTCTCACTGATGAATAGCACTGTGGGATGGATATAAGCATTTAGACCTTCCAATTTAAGTGCTCGCTTCAAGGTATCAATAGAGAGCTCCAGGAAGTAGAGCTTTTGAAGCTCGGAAGCATTGTGGGCATCCTTATTTGCAAGGTGCCGAAGAGCAGCTCAAACATCACAGGGTGTCATCTTGCGAGGCTGACCAGATGAGTGTCCCACATTGTAGTAATCCTCTTTCTCTCCATATCTCTTGAATATCCGGTTAATTGATTGATCTGTGATGGTGTTGCAGCCAGGGAGAGCTGATCGGATCTCATCATGAGTGAAACCAGCTTTCTTCATGGTACAAATGATGGCTTTCTT
Organism: Gymnopilus junonius; assembly: GCA_015501075.1. NCBI lineage: Eukaryota > Fungi > Basidiomycota > Agaricomycetes > Agaricales > Galerinaceae > Gymnopilus > Gymnopilus junonius. The sequence continues at coordinate 78,019 of JADNYJ010000075.1, read as the reverse complement.
TGTTGGTGTCGTATTTGGACTCATGATGATGTCAGATATGTAGATTCCAAAGATTAAAGCAAAGAGGAGCTAGCCAAGGACATAAAAAAAAATATCAGCATGACGCGCCAATTTAGATTACATCTAGTCACATGACAAGTCAGTATTTTTTAGCTCTTTCACTTGCCGCTACTACTGTACCAAACCGACCGACTCTTCAGCAGGGTGATGTGTGACACATTTCGACCATCTCTTCGGCTCTTCGGGGGTGCCTGGGACGCGTGATGAAGAGGCAAAACTCTTTGACTGGTTGCAAATCATGGTGGATGGTTTGAAATTGATAAATTTTGTCGCTGTCATTTGTATACAACACTACACAGGTAGAGGGAGAAAATTTTGAGTTTTTTTACCATTTTTGGCTGTTCTTTTTTTGGCCTGTCACCCTCTTCGGAGCCCTCAGTGACACGTGACAAACAGGGAAATCTCTTCTCTTCGGCCAGCTTTGTGACGCATGACCAAAGAGTCGGTCGGTTTAGTACAGTATGTCTATAGACCTGAATTTTTACATGTACATGTAATATGCCATATACTTTCTATTTCATAGATATGAATCAATAATATCAAGTCTTAGAAGAGTTATAGCTCATTCATTAATCTTTTCAGCGTGGGACAGGCTTTTTGCCGAGTTAGTGTACATCCACAAATAAAAACTTAGATGGAGCAACACAGTCTTTGTCTTTGTCATACCCTTCATGGATCAACCTAGATGTCGACAAGGAAAATGACACCAGAAGAAAAAACCATTCAAATTCTGGGTCACCCCAGTACCTTATGGGAAGAGCAAGTCGAGCGTGCTATAGTCTGAAAAGAATAAAACGGACTGTAGAAGGAAGAAAAATGTAATAATTGCAGCACCTCTCAGCCGGGACCAAAGAATAAAAGCCCACAGGCATATGTAGAAAGAATGATCATCCCAATGTTCAAAAATGGATGCAACCACTATACAACAGGAAACTTATGACATTACCAACATCATCCACAAAAACAGAAAGAAGGAAGATCAGAAAAAAAAAATCAGTCAATAACTAACCCCATACAAATCTTCTACAAGCCAGAAATCAAGATTCAGAGAAGCAGGACCAACATTGATGAGGAAACAAACAATTAACATGCAAATAAGCTCAAATGAACAACTATATATATGTAATTGGAGAACCACTGTTGATGAATCCTGCTTCTTGATTAGATTTTAGCCCAGGACTATCTACCAATGAGAAACGGAATAGTGAACATTATAAACCACTGATGTCCCAAAAATGACCACATTCCATAAACAAAAGAACAAACACATAGCTGCAGGAACGATCGTATAGGGATATAAACCATCTGTTCTTCGTTCCTGATCACCTTGAACAAAAGAATCAACCAGCAGTGCTGGTGATCCTTGAAATCACAGGGGGTCTCCCATATCCATCCCAGATAGATGTAAATGACACGCATGGAGCCTCATCGAATAAACGAAATACTTTAATGGAAAGCATCGAACATTCAAGCTCAGAGCAGTGTATGCACCAACTGAGATGAACACAAATAAAACCCGCATTGACAAAAAAAGGGGGGTACATCAAAGGTAACCCCCAAATTGACCAACACACCCAAAAATCACAGCTAAAATGGCATTTCCAGAAAAAAGCTTCAATATCAATATCATCACCGTCCCCCGTCCATCCATATCCAGCCACCACTGACACACGATCAAAGATCCCGATCCAGATTCGACACCTCAATCCCAATCCCAATCCCAATCCCCAAGTCAAGAACCAAACCAACCATTTGTGATTTATCTGCAGACCCAAGCAGAAATTCGAACCGGGAGAAAATACCATTCCACCAGCACCGCTATCCAATTGGGGGGGGGGCAAAGATCAGCGTTGGTTGGTTCTCACACTGGAATTCTGAGTTTTTGTAGGACGTGCAGTATAAGTGGGGGGCGGGGGGGAATGAAACGAAATGATGACAGGGTGGAAGGGCAGTGTGAGTGTGAGTGTAAAGAAAATTAAAGACAGAAGGGGGAAATTTTAAATCATGATAACGATCAAAGATCAGTCATTTGAAAATTCGGTTTTCTCAATTAACCAATCCCCGGTCTTGAATGGAAAGGAAAGGAAATCACGTTCAAAAGCGTAGAAATTGGGGCTAATTGCCCAGGTATAGATAACATGTTATGGGTTTCAATAAGAGTTATGCTTACTCTCTCCCTATTTATGTATATTGACACCATCCAACATTCAAATCACAGATCCATCCAAATCATACCTCATCTTCACTGCAAAAAGGGACACGACCGAACCGCACCCAGATCTACCTCAACCAATTCACGAGATGATACACTGTTTCCTCTCAACGATGACCCAACTCCACATTGTCATTGTCATTGAAAAATCACCAGAGAAATTCAACTTGAACAATGGAGGATTCAGAACCCATTGTTCAAAACCGCAAATCTCAACGAATTGATGAGCTCCTGTGCGAATAAATGTATGAAAGGAATAAGAGGACACATAATCATATATCTTCAGCAAAGAGGTCCCGGTCCTGATGTATGCAAGATAGTGTAATGCATAATCCATTCTGCATGTGAGTACATAATGTACCAATCCAATGACAAGGTGTGCTGTAGTAGTATCAGTAAGACTGTGAATGGAAAGACAACTCCCAAAGATCCTAGCCGAAATCAGGTTAGACACAGAATGCTGGTCGGGCTCGAAAAATCCCCTAAGGAAAGATATCTTTCAACCGAAGATTTTAGAATGAGTAGGTCCTAGTGGATAACGCGTCAATACAATACATGAGACAGTTAAAAGTCACTCAGCTGTGTTGAAAGATGTTAAAAAAAAGAAAAGTTTGACATATTTAATAAGTGAATCTAGGAATGGCAACTGACAGGTGATACCTGCCGAAAAGTCTCCCATATCCATTCCATATTCAAGGAAAAGATATAAAAGTCCTTGTTCATAAAGACACCAGACGCAGAAGATATCGCACGAGCATTCCACCGACCTTATAGATCATCGATCATCCTCGATAATAAATGGACCGAAAACACAATGTGCATTGACCAAATGCATAAAGCAGAAGATATCAAAAAAGATCAGGACAATAGAATGATATCAAAAAAGAGTATCAGTGGATAGAATCGCAAAACGACTCTACCGAACTTCAAAAGCGATCCCGTAGAAGTGTCATACCCAGTGTTGAGTTCCAACACCGATGAAGAGAGCAAGGTCAGTGCGATACCTTCTCTGTTCTCTTTCAACAGCACATAAAAGCCCGCCCCCTCGGTGAGTATGATTGGACTTTCAGATTTCAGATTTTAATGTCGGCTCTTCCACAGTGGTTTAGCATAGACGGGGCAGCATGTAAGTGCAGTGTGAGGAATAAGGGAAGGAAGGGATTTGGGATCACGATAACAATCAATCTTGTATCCGGAGCTCAGCAACAGTTTGATTTTATAGATTTTATAGACGGCGAAAAGTTCTCCTGCTTGCAGTATGATCGATGCGCGATGGACGGAATAATCGAGTTACGATGGTCCCAACTTCTGATTCTCCAATCCCAGATATTATACCAATATGATCAAAAAAATACTTATCACCGGCACCTGAGGCTGCGGTATACTTAGTATATACGAGAAGGGTCACTCAATGTATTGATTCCACTCCATACTTATCATCCGGAAACTCCAACTTACCGAAAGGCTGTAAACACAGACTTCAACTCCTGGAAATTTAAAATAAACCTACCATCGCAACTATTGTCCGGTATGTACTTCTCATTCACGCCAGCAAGAAGCCTGCGGATCATTTCAAAAGGAAGGCACCGTACCCCAGGGCCTCATTTCTCTCTCTGTAATGTTCTCTCAAAGCTTACTAGTCTATTTTCGAAGCCTTCCACGACCGCCGAAATGTACGGATGACTTGCGAAGATCTGCGTTATACATTCATTTCATAAATGTGTTGCTTACGTTTTGCCTTCATTCTTGCGCCACCTGGTGGACGTTCGAGCCCTCCTTTCTTCTAGATTAGCCCGCGTCATTCATCGATATGGAGTTCACTCTTCTGTTCTTTCGCATATATTTAATTCGCATCCCTATTCGTTCAAGCGATTGGCTCATAGTTTTGGTCCTGGATGAAGCGCCTTCACAGCTATGATTTGGCTTTGACTTGTCACACGTTTGTGGCTAAGCCTTATTATAGCATCGCAGTCTACACGGCAGAGTGGCTTCGATATAAATACTCAGTGATCTGTGAAGGCTTGCTAGATGATAACCTGTCTATCAAACCTAGGACGTCGGAGACACTCAAGACCGGCGATTTATAACTCGCGAAGTCAAACCCTGTAAAAACATAGCAACGACAGTACATATTGCACCATAAAGTACATAACTTGCGCCACTATTACTAATGGGCATAAAGTTCTAGAGACGTTTCTCCTCTCTCTCTGCGCTTTCCCTCCATTCCCCTCCTTTCGTAATCAGGAGTAAAAGTAACCCACTTTCAATGATCATAATTCCTGAAATCAGAGTGTAAAGACTACCGTCCCCCAGAGCAGTCTCGATATATTTAGTTAGCCAACACAATATTATGACAAAAATAACATTCGTACCTGTAAAGGAATAGCAACTTCCGCAGCTATGAATGCCATTAGCCCTCGGAAGAAACTGTTCACCGCGACAGCACTCGAAGATCGACCTGCATTAGCGTCCACTATGTATGCTAATATGCTCGAATATATCCAGCTGGAACATGACATCAGTAAAGGCAGCTGATTAGCATAGCCATACGTACAGAGATGAAAAGCCGGTGAGGAACATAGCGACGCAGATCGGCAGGATAGGAAACTTCTTTTCAGCCATCCAGCCATACCCGAGCAAGCTCAAGGGGAGGATTGGCATCATGATCTTGGCACTATTCAGACGGTCCTGTACCAAGGTTCAGTATGTCAAATCTGACAGACTCGAAAAATGATTTAACCTCGCATTTAGACACTCCTCCGTTTTTATCCTTGTATATCTTCCGAATGTAATCCGACCACCGGCCTCCGAGAACGCTTCCAAACATGTTCCCTATATGTTTAGTTCACATCAACAGCTCCCCACTGGAGACAAATGTGACGCACCAACGCCAAATGAGAGGAGCACCAGGCCAAGAAAAAGAGGTTGGTAATTATAAGGCGGTCCTCCAAATGTCCTCACAGACGTGTAGGAGATGCAGTATGTAATTCCACCATAAATTAAGCCTAGTCAACCGGCATTTAGTACTGGTAAGCAAGTCGAAGCGACAAATAGACCTGAGGCAATTAAAATACAAATATTGTTAAGTCGCTTTGAAACCTGAACGATTGGGCGGATTAAGTGCATGTCGCTGAGCTTCAACTTCACGTCTTGTTTAAGAAGGGGCTGATTTTCAGATCCTGCTTCCTCTGTCGTAGACGCTAGGAGATGGCGCCTATCTTCGTAAGAAGGTACTGCAGCTAGGTTTTTGGATGATTCCAGAACGTCTCTCAGAGCGGCCTGATACACTGAACTCCTCTGAGGCCTGAAGGTGTCCTTGAAAAACAGGAAACCAATGAAAGATACACCTCCAAAAATAGCCAGAAAATAGAAGGTTGCTCGCCACGAAAAAAAACTCGTCAGTGCACCACCGATCAAGGGTCCCAGGGATGGTCCAATGAGAGGAGCGGCATAGTAAAGTCCCATAGCGGACCCTCTCTCTTCTGGATCGTAGATATCCTGACGTTTATTTGCATTAGAACTCTTAGCGCGAAAGGGAGGACATACAGCAAGAGTGGCTGCTCCAATGGTAAGGACAGCGCTGCCCTGGTTATTTCACAGAGTAGTTCGTCAATTTGGTTGTATAGATTTAAATCAGTATGGTCAAAAATGCGCACCCCTATGCCTTGTATAACCCTCATCTCTATCAACATGCCAATTGAATTCGTTGCTCCTGCGATACCACTGCCTAGAATAAACAACTAACATAATAAATGAGTCTTTGAATGTTATGGTTCAACCCAACGTACCGCGATAGAGAGCAGATATACAACCTTCGGCGAATTGTTGAGAGAAATAAACCAAGGAGAACGACAGATTTATCTTACCTTCCTCCCATATAATTCACTGAAAGCTCCCCACATAAGGGGGAAGCAGCCTTGAACAAGGGCATGGATAGATATCGTCCAAGATATCGATTCGAAACTGGTATTCAAATCCTGAATAATGTCATCTATCGCAGCTAATAACGCGCATTAAATGGAAGAATCCGCATGAGGAACCAGCTTGCTCACTACTCACGATTGTAGATGCTAACAGCCAATGTGAGAAGTAGACTTGCCGAAGATACCAGGGCCAGCGTGAATCGCTGTTACAACAGATCCTTTTTAGCAGTGACGAAACAGAGATTTAACGATTTGGTACCTTTCGACCTTTAGACCATTTCCTTGGATCGTCACGTACAGCGGCGTGTTCAATACTGTGTACTTGGGACTGACGCTGGGAGGCGGGGTCGTCCATAAGGCTCTGCATCGTGGTGGGTGTAAGGAAGGACATCGTAGGAATCGACAATTATTGCACCACTGAGGCGTTTCGGATGTCACGAGAAGCTGACAGCTGGAAGGAGCGAGAATCCTGTAGTGCAATTCGGTTTCTTGCTGAACTTAGTTCTGTTACGTGATATCCAATTGCGCCAAATTCGGATCTCTGCTACCGCCTTGTCTACTAAGTGCAATACTCAGCTTCTTTCGACTGATCTAAATATCTGTAACCTTGAAGATTGGGAGAAATGTTCTTGATTAGCTTACCGGTCTCCGATAATGAATACACTTCTCACCTGCATGTCTTAATGTTAGACCCTCGGCGTTGAGTATACATCTGATCCAATACATTTGTCGGAGGACTATCGCTTCCTACTCGCTTTCTTCGGAGTGGCGGAGCTGGACGACATGGCGAATGTTCTGCTGTCTATAGTGAGTGCTAATTTAACACATCTCCGGAACTAAAGTGTTCATTGTCTGGAAACGACAAAGGCGGGTTGATCGGCGGGCATGTTTACCGACCTTCCAAAACTCGTCGATTTACGTTACCCGACTGTAAAATGAAAATGATATGGATCAAGCACGCAACGAATCGAACTTTGTATGAGGAATAGACGCCTTTACCAAGACGAACAACTAGTCTGTGGCAATCGATTGAAGTATAAAAGGAGAGTGGATTGAGGCAGAAATCGATAACTAACCTCCCAACCACATCATCTTCACTCGACTAAGATGCCTATGCGAACTCCTCCAGCCGGCTCCCGTGTTGCACCTCTCGAGACAATCGACTTCGGTCGCATCCTTGAACAAGACCCGGCTGAGCAGTCCAAGCTGCTCGCTGTCTGCATTAAGGACGGATTTTTCTACCTTGATCTTCAAGCCCCACGAATTCGCCAAATTCTGGCTGATAAAGCCCATGTCGTCCAGATGATGGAAGAATACTTTGCTCTCCCCAACGACGTCAAAATGAAGGACAATCGTGGAGCGCACACCCATGGGTACGTCGATGGTACCGCTGAACAACGTTCTCCTCTAATATAATTTACCGGCAGATTTAAACCAGTTGGAACGTTTACCGGTTTCAAAGATGGCGCTCGCGACGGATACGAAACATTGAAGGTATGTCCTATCATTCGTTGGTGAGCGAGATAATGACCTGGAGAATCTACTTACAGGTCGCCTATCCCGAAATGATGGCCCATTCACCTCTTCTTCCTGCGGTCGTCCAAGAACAAGAAGGCCTCTTTGATAGTTTTATCGGGCTGTGCCATTTGGTCAACAAGACCATGCTCGTCACTCTCTCCGACGTGCTCAAGCTTCAGGGAACAGACCGATTCGAGGCACATCATCGTGAGGGAAAACCTACGAATACAACACTGGTTCTTCTCCATTATCCTCAACAGGACGTCAAAGAGGGCATGGGGCACAATAAGCACACGGATATTGGTACGCTCACCCTATTGTTCACTGAACAATGGGGCCTTCAGCTCCAGCAACCGGGAGCCGATGAATGGGATTTCGTCGCCCCCCGTGAGGGTCATGCAATTGTTAACGTCGGCGACTCCTTGCGCTTCCTTAGCGGAAAGAAGTTCAACAGTTGCCTGCACCGCGTTGTCCCTGTCGCAAGCGATGAGGACAGATATTCGATCGCTTATTTCTTGAGGCCTGAAAACGACATTCACTTCGAGGACGTGGATGGGAACAAGGTCAAAGCTGCGCAATGGCATGATGCTAAGTATGTCATGTTTGGTGAGCCTCACGAGAAACAGGCCCAGAGCGCCATGTTGACTGGTGGGATGGAAAGACGCACTGTAATTCTGGCTTGAAGGAGGAATTTTATGAGTAGATAGCTGGTACCAGTCGACACCAAAATCACGATCCATTAATATTGTTTGTTTCTTGTTAGCAACGCGACCAAGTGACAGGCCTTGAATAACTAAATTTCCGGAGAAATGTGTAAGTAAGGATCTAAGAATTCTAGAAAGCCCACCGTTTACACCAGTCTCGTTCAAGGTCAGGTGTTGGCCTGAGTTGAAGGGTGACAATGAGCAGTTCAAGTCTTCCGTATTACACGGAGTTAACATGGGGCGCAGTCGAAATCGCTAAGTGGTCGTGGTTAATTCGTAAATGAAATTAGAGATACGAAGTAGTACCTTTCGTAGTAAAATCGCTCCTTAACCATGGAGTCGTATCTAATAGAAAACAGCAACCCAAGCCAGGGAAGTGGTGAGAGACATGTCAAGATAGGAGAACAGTCTAGACATCGGCGAGAAACCCATCGAAACCACACCCCAGCGACCAGTCATGTGGATTACTTCATTCAGTTAGTAAAGTGACATGATATTGCGGGCACCGCCCTACGCCTGAAGACCAGCAAGGACGAGACCTTGGAGTTCCGGCGACGGAACTTAAGCCAGCACGGGTCGTATAAGATCAGATAGATGATAAATTGAGTCAGAATTCATTGAGCGCTGCGTAATGGGCGACATGAGCAAAGTAAACTCTTCTAGATGAGAGTGCAATAGGAAAATGGGCCGAAGCTGCGAAGGCCGAGTCTGCCCCAAGGCGGCAGGTCATGTGATCCGACGCATGCTGCGAGACTGACAGTGACTAAAATTTTTACGTACTCTTGTTCATTCACCAAGAATCAGCTACATCTGCGTAAGCTATGTCTGTTGAGTATTTAAACTCTGACATAGTACACTGATCCTTTCAAGTATTAGGTGATATGAATACAGATTTGTCTCCTGAACTTGCCGTTTACCCTCCGTCGGATCCCTTTTGCAAGCACTGAACGGATCGCCGTGTATCGCCTGCAGCAAGTTGAAATCTCTCGAATCCAAAACTCTACAAACAGCGAAAATCCTTGACTCTTCCATGGATGTTAGAGGAGCGTCGTGAAATACGATCCGCGAGGAATCGCGCACACGATCCTTTAATCCATCGTCTGTTGCCTGAACTCGGATCCTATGTATTCCAGCTATGCATGCCTGCAGAATCGGGAAAATCTGCAGGATTTGGGATGCCCTGGATATTTGGGAAGGTATGCAGGTACTGGAGAAATCTTGCTTGGTCGACGCCTCAACTCTGGACTCAATTAAGAATTTGCGTCAAATTGTCCCATTCACCGGAGGGATGTGCAGTCATACGCGACGGACTCACACGGTCTGGTAGCCTTCCACTGTCAATTCATATCTCTGCCAACTCTTCCAGCAACATTTCGGCTGTAGCCTCCACATTGATTGAAATGATCAATCAGTGCTCTAGTCGGTGGTCCACTTTAGACCTTCAGCTCCCCTTTTCTGCGTTGTCTCTTCTTTCCCTCAATCACAGCCTTGCTCCTTTCCTCAAAGAAGTTCGCCTTGATACAGGGAACGGTTACGAGGGTTTACGTGTTCCAGATACTCCGAGTACTCAGGAAGCTGTTGTCAGAATGGGCGGTGGGTGTCCAACATCCCTTTTTCTTCAAGGCATACGACTTGCATCCATTCAAATGGGGTGGGAGTCTATAACGCAAGTGGGCGTGCAGTGGTTTCGTGTTGCAGAATGTCTTGAAATTTTACGTCGTTGCCCTCAATTAGTACACCTAAAGATTACGAGCCCTCGCAACTTGACGACGGACAATTTCCAATGACCCCGGTAATTCATCACAGACTCCAAATTCTGGAATTGGAGACCGAACTTTCGGCCCCACCACCTTTGTTCTTCGACCGCGTCACTCTTCCTGGGTTACAGAAGCTTTCGTACGATCACTGCCATTCCCTCGGCCCTTCCCATTAGACGCTCTTGCTCTTTCTTCCGTCGATCAGCCTGCTTATTAACGGACCTTCGAATCGAAAATGCCCAAATTGAAGGCTTTGAACATCCCAGTGTCGTTCGTATGCTAGAAGCGGTCCCGTCCGTGCAAAATCTTCTTTTCGCACCAACATCCTATACAGAATATTCGGCAGACAATATTTTTCGCCACATCTCCGAAACTTCGACATGGACCACGAACAGCGCAGGAGTGTTCCTACCGGAACTCGTCTCCTTCGAATATGTCAGCGGACTGCCTATATCCTGGGATCTAATTCTAGGGTGCTTTGGTCCTATTAACGACCGCCAGAATTCACACTGTCGCCCATTGAAGAGCATTCATATCAACTTCGACTTTTACCATCACTATGAAGACATCCGTCTAGATTACATGTCTACAACGATTATTCGCCAAATTGTCGACATTCTCACTTTAGGATTTCAGTTAGATATCCAATATCAAGATCCAGAAGGCGCCCACTTCGACCTTCTGCAATTTGTAGGAAAGTCTTTGGAGCATGCGTCTGCTCACGTTAACAGGTTGGATTCCTTGGCCTCGAGTATGTTCACAACTTATTTCACCTCCTGCACTGCTGACAACGCGCTTGTAGTCTTGCTAGATAGTATTAATGATAGCGCGTCCTGAATGGTGTAAAATTGGAATTAAGTATCAATGCTTACATTCTCTTTGTGCACCTCGTTCTAAATCAAAGTACGTGATATATATTTTGGATTTTACATTTGGCTTGTATTTGAACTATGCAAATCTTAAAGCTCCCTATTTTCTATAGAATCTCCATTTCCATCAACTTCTATACCTATTTTGTGCTGCAGTTTTGTAAGAACATCGTAGAAGAAATACTTGTCAACGCCTGGAGTTCGGCATTCGGAGATCGAAAGCACGCGACGTTGATCACGTGGTGGGAACTTGGATCCAAAAATTAAATCTCTGGACTCTCACTCGACTTTCACTAGCGCTGATGATTAATTTCTCCTTGAATCTGTACTGACTGAGTTGGCTCTGAATTTCGGACATTCCACCATTCATGTGAGTTCAGGAAACACACATATTGCACTTTATCCTTACATTGGTTGAGTTGCATAGGAAATAAAGCTCCGACTTGCCATCCGACCATCTTCGTCCCACGAGTGCTTTGGCAGAAGAGTCATACTGCGAACCATGTAGAAAGATGGAATCTCTCCAGTCGGATGTCCTCAACAAGACAGGGGCCACGGATCGCCTAATGACAGCAGAGGAATTGCGCGAACTACGGCCTGACTTGAATCGCGCCCACGATCCTTTCATCCATCGCCTTCCACCCGAACTCGGTTCTTACATATTATGACTTTACGTGCCTGCAAGTTATAGCAGGTGGGATACATCCCCGTAGTACATTAGCAGGATATGCAGATATTGGAGGCGCCTTGTGTAGTCATCACCCCAACTGTGGACTACACTCAACATCCGCATTCGATCCTCTCACTCTCTCGACAATTGCAACGTTATACGAGAGTGTCCGTGTCGCTCAAGGGGCCTTCCATCATTACTCGACGTCTCCACTTTGCTGGAAACCACGGATGTATCGCCAGCGACGATCTCTTCCGTGATCGGAATGATCAATGATTGTTCCAGCCGACGGTATAAGATATCCTTAAGAGTTCCCCCTTGGGTGTTGTCATTGATTTCTCTTCAGAACGGAGATTTAGCTTTACTCAAGGAACTAGGTATCCAGTCGTATCGTGCCTCGCCCCTATCAAGTGGTGAAAACCTCTATCGGATGGACGGAGCGTGCCCGTCCTATCGTTCTCTCCAGGGCTACCGCCTAAAATCTTTTTGTATTGGATGAGTAATATGGTAGTGGTTTTGAACCGTAATCTAACCCACCTCTGAAACGGTCAAGCTCATCCATGATTTTGAGTATGACGAATACAGGGAGCTCCCGCTATATTTCATGTCGACGAAAACCGTGCGTCGGATATACGACATTCCAATAGCAGGATTTGACATTCAATACTCTGAAATTTGTAACAGGGTTTTTGAAGCCGCCAGTCCGTTAGGGCTGGTACATTGGCGTCCAGGTATCGGGTATTTGCTTTGTCATGTTAATGAGCATCGTTTTGCTGATCCACAGGCCATAGATTCAATATCAAAGTTTACTCGCAATCAAATCGGGATGAAATTCCTTTGTCCTTGACCATCATCTCATGCCCTGAGTGTTTTCCATATAGTACCAACTAAGATCACTTTTTAGGCTCTATACCAATTCATGAGGTCTTGATGCTACTTGTATGCAATATACATATTATATTTACGATTTTGGTCGGGCCAAGTCATCGACGTCAAGTGACCTTCATTGTTCTCGTCTAAATCCAAATGGCCCTCTTTCTAAGTTGACCGTTTCCTTTGACGATTGTGCATTGTCAAAGTCTTTGGCCCTGGGCCTCCGCCTTTTATAAATATAAAGACCCCAAATCCACCGGACATCTCAATACGCGCCTCTTACATTGACTCCATTAATATTCATCATGCCCGTCTGCGCAAATACTTCCAACTCCAAAGCTCCACGCGTTTCTCGCTATAACACGCGTTCTTCTCATATGAATAAGAAAGATTCAGGAGGAGCTCATTGGTGCGCGTCGACGCGTTCTTGTTTACAACTGGCCTTTCATCGTGGATCATGTAGCCCTCCGACATCCGTGCCATGGACCCCCTCTCCAGCTCCAGCTCCCGACCCCAAAGAGGTCTTCAGATCCAGGTACTACGCTCACCTTGCAGCGAAAAAAGACGTTCCACGAATCAAACCTGCCCTTGCTGAACCGAATGCTGGTGTCCCCGTCGCACCCGTTGCCGTTCCATCCTCCCAACACGGGACGTGCCAGCAGCCAACGACTGAACAGAAAGTTCAAGAATTCCTCCATCGCCATCGCCGAGTCCAAGAGGAGAAACAGGAGATGGAGGAAAATGAACGCGCTGCCAATGCGAGAGAGTTTAAGAAGAGATGGGAAAGGGTTAATAGGGGAGGAAAGGTGGCTTATGCGGATGCATATGAGAATAGTGGTGCTGAGGGATGGTTTGAAGTCAGCTCGACAAATGGGTATGGATTCTACTTCACATCTTATTGTGCGTCCTAATTCGCATGTTAGCTCCAGCAGCAGCAGCAGCATCGGTCCAGAACCGAACCTTTCATCTTCCTCATTACCGACCTCTTTCGCGTCTGAGCGTTCCTCTCCTCCATCTTTTCCCTCACATTCAATGGTCCAATGTTCTCCTTCACCATACTGCGACGAATTGTTTGAAAATGTGGAAAATAGAATGTCTGTGCAAGAATGGAAGGAATACGGACAATGGATTAGAGGATACGTGTTGTATTCAAAGGGGTTTACACCTTCCCAGCTCGACGATGCATTTGATAGAGCCAAACGATTACATGTGTGTCTCCATGAACCTGCTGAGTCGGAGAGGCGTCGCCGGCCTACCATTGGGTAGCGACGTCGTTTTCAATGGATTTTTCTTTCTTATTATTATCGTTGAGTTCCTGGCTGTGTACCCACATTGTCGCAATATAATTTCATACTTATTAGATTCTCGAGTGAGAAGAACAAGTCACTCTTTCCTAAACACATCTGTTTACTCTCAATAGTAATTCTATCCAATAATCAATATACACAGACACGTACCTTGGCCCAGAATATCCTGACACCACGACTCCCTCTGACTGACAAAAAATTCTGCCTTGAACGGCAGGTCCTTCCGTCCCTTATCCTCCAATCCGCCGTAACAAACGTAGGTATACTTCCCTTCCGCAGCTTCTCCCCATTCTCGTATACCGCTCCCACATGTACCACAGAATTCCCTGGTCAGCTTGGAGCCCGAGTTGTCGGATACATGGGCTGTAGGTTCGGCAGATTCCGGTTGAAGGAAATAGGCCGACCAAGGGACTTTGGTTGTTAATCCATAATTCGTTCCAAAGAATTTCTGTTGAGAGATATGTGGTCACTTATAATCGTCTTCCCACATCCGAAGGTTGATTGGCGTAGTACTCACTTTGCAGTTGTGGCAGTGGCACAGTGACGTGCGCGCATCTGATAAGTCGTCGAGGGTGATTTTCCAGTTAACAGAACCACAATAGCAAGACCCATGGTATTCATGTTTTCTGGACATATCGAACTGGAGGAAAAGAAGACTGTAGCGTTCGTGGTAGGAGGTCAAGTTGGTCGCAATCAATGAGGTCATCGTTCTGTGGGTGTAGATAAGATTAGATTGTACTTGGAAGACGCGAGTTCGATTCATACTCGTTGAATGTTTTATGCACTCAATCATGGAAATGAAGAAGATTCATGAATATTGCTCACGAATGTTTGAACCTCGGTTGTTCCAGATTACTTGTTCCCCGGTTCTCTTTCTGTGCTCGAGTATGTTCTGCTAATTTATGACTCAGGAATCGGCCGCTGGTGCTCTGTTTCTCCGATTACTGTACCAAACCGACCGACTCTTCAGCGGGGTGATGCGTGACATGTTTCGGCCATCTCTTCGGCTCTTCGGGGGTGCCTGGGACGCGTGACGAAGAGGCAAAACTCTTCAACTGGTTGCAAATCATGGTGGATGGTTTGAAATTGACAAATTTTGTTGCTGTCATTTGTATACAACACTACACAGGTAGAGGGAGAAAATTTTCGAGTTTTTTTACCATTTTTGGCTGTTCTTTTTTTGGCCTGTCACCCTCTTCGGAGCCCTCAGTGACGCGTGACAAACAGGGAAATCTCTTCTCTTCGGCCGGCTTTGTGACGCGTGACCGAAGAGTCGGTCGGTTTAGTACAGTAAATGGACTTCGTAAACGGATGTTCTTCGGAAGAGTGCTCGGGGCACTGCAATATGTAGTGTCATGTATACGTGAGTCACTATTACCATCAGAATAGTCCACTTCCACCTCGCCGTCGTCGAAGATGGCCACTGATGTCCCCAAACGGAAGGTTCAGAGCCGTGGAAAATCCGAACGGCAAACAAAGCGGCGCTCGCCAAAGCAACGGTTTTCAATTTTGAATTGTTCGGTGAATGTCCTGTTCGCTCCATTCCCATCGCCACGCCGTCAATATCTGCTTTAAACTACTCACCTAGTCGGAGTAACTGCCTCCTACATCTGCTCTCGCCGTTGCACCAGCTATGTAACCCGGCCTGCGCCGATTCAGAGTGAATAAAATCACTGACCAATGGGATTGAGAACGGTCTCGTCCGCTGTATGGGCGAAGTTGGGGTTTCTCAGCGTTACCGGCGATATTGTGTTTGTTGACGGCCAACATGATGCATGATGAAGGGGGTACAAAAACAGATGCCAGCGCCCCGGGGTTGCCTCATGTTTTATTGTCCACGTTCTTTTCTCTTCCCCCTCTTTAAACACCCAGTTTCCTGCAGCGAAACTTCCCCTCTTGCTTTCTCTGAGGACTCCTGCGCACACCATCAGTTCGCTGGCTCCGAAGTTTGATTTCCACGCGATCGGCACCTGGCAGTGCCCATCTCAGCTTCCACCCAGCTGACGGTTATTCTTGATCCAAGGGACACGACTGGGAGATTCGAGGTCCGGCGAAGTGACTCATCGTCAATTGAAGTCGAGTCGTCGAGTTATCCGGACACGCTGCATAGGTCCGTGAACTGCATTCGTTACTGCCATTATAACATGCATTCATAATAAAGCGTAGCATCGTTCTTTCCCTATTGTTGACACTTCGCTTGCCCCCTTACTTGTTGGCAACTGGTGTGGGTGAAAGTGCCCTGTCCCTGACGCTTCTTAGCCTCGAGGCGTCGGGTCTGATCTGGAATTTATAGAATCAGCCCATATCTCTTCATACCGCCACAGATCCCATCCGCTCTCTTCTTCCTCTCTTTCCACCATCCACAACTCGCCAGCGTCATGACTGAGTACGACTATTCCCCAGATGCTATGGAGAAATATCTCACCAAGCAAGCGCGTATTGCTGACTGGGTCGATGATACAAATCATCACGAGCCAGCCAACCCATTCGTTCCTCTTGTCGGCGAACGCGCACCTTCAGAAACCTACCCAGCATACCCTCAGCACCACCAACCGACGCCACAGTATTCATATGGATATTCGCAACCACAACCCCAACCGCAGCCGCAGCCTGCGTACTACACGACTCCGCAGGGCGTAATCTCCCCAACGTATGCATCTTCATCAAAGCGACCCCATCACCATCACCACCACCACCACAACGGCAGCCACCACACCAGCGGGTCCAAGAGCCTCCGCCCTAGCCCCCAGACCGCGTCTGCTGCTCTACCCATGAGCAAAGGGCTCATCTATGCTCCAACGCCACAGAGATCAATGAGCACACCGCCTTATATGGCCATGCCGTCTGCGCAAGGCATGATGGTCCCGGTGGCGATGACGTCGCCGAATGCATACATTGCTTATCCGGCGCAGCAGAAGCAACTCTATCAGCCCTTCGTATCACCTCCTTTGGTGCAGCAGCCGCAAGTGCAAGGGTATCCCTTTTCATACGTCGCTTCTCCGCCCGCTATGGCCCCGGCGCCGTCATACTCTTCTGCGCGGTCTCATCATTCACAGGCGCAGGCGCATAGCCATTCTTATTCCCGCCCACCCTCCTCCCGACGTTCTTCACATTCATATTCCCAGTCGCAGTCATCCCCTCTTCAGTCTCCTCCGAATGGTCAGATATACCAGTCACCGCCATATCAACCTACAGTGGTTCCTATTAATGGAGGTTCCGGTGGCTATATCGTTGTACCACCAGGGCGGAGCATTCAAGTTCTTGTGAGTCACTGCTCTTTTACCTCCTCCCATTCATTCTATTTGGGCTCGACGCTGCTCAAGCGCACCTATAGTCTCTTTCCTTTTATGTTCTCTGAGCAGTCATATTCATCGCTGACCAGGTCTGATTTCTGACCAACGCGCTCTTCCATGTAGACCCAACCTGCGAGCTACGCATCTTCCGACTTTGAATTGGTCCAACGACCGTCTGGGTCCGAGTCAGGCTCGGGGTCTTCACATGGACATGGAGAGCATTCTTTCTTTGGTCACCTCAACATGAAGAAGTTCGGAACGAGTTTGAAAGGTCACAAGTCAAGGAGGAGGAGGGAGAGGAGTAGAAGTGATTCGAGTTGACCATGGGGCGTTGGTTGATGTTTTTTTGTACCGCCGTGCGCAAGTTCGCTTATATTTTTATGCTCCGGAGAGGACTTTTTAGAGACGTCTATACAGAACACTTAGTGATGATACTGACTATTGGTCGTCCCGTAGGTAGTTAGTCGCATAATACGCACTCGACTATCGGTGACAAGGACGATTTGAAAGGGCTACACACATGAGTAAACGAAATGGCAGGATGTTACTCAGCTACTGTCCATTCCATCATGGATTCCTTGTTCCGAGACGTCGAGTGCTTGAGAAAAAGAGCATCTTGACACTACCTTTTATTGAAGTTGTTGTTTTCCCTGAACAGAACAAGAGCTAATGGGCTGACCCACAACAAGAAATGGACACACGAACTTGGACTATAAGAAGCAAGTCTATCCTCAGCTCATTATCATTCGCCTTGATAATGACTTCCAACGACATAATTCACTTGACTTCCCAGCGCGCGGCCTCGCAGAAGAGAAATATATTTATATGGTGTGGGTGCTCAGACACAGTTTCAATTAGTACGTGGTCTGTCATACTTTTTCATGGACAAAACGTCCTTATTTACAAAACTCCATGCAGGTTTCCGAGGAGATCTGAACGTTACTGAGAGACGAATTTACACCTGGGTGGATATCATCATCAAGGAAGATCTCACAGGAATCTTGAGCCGTGAAAGTCTCCAATATTCCATCTTCCCAGTGACAGTCGAGCCCTCCAGAGGAGAGATTCTGTGCTATCAGGCAAGCCCTAAAACGCCGCTGAATCCACTGTCCCGTGTTTCAGACAGCGCGGTGGAGCCAGGAGATTATGGTATATACGCAACAGGCAAGCTCTACGTTTTTGTGGTTCATGTTGAACTTCTTACCACTAGAGTCACACAGATGGCACCAAGCCACCTTACTTCTACGAATTTACTCCCATGATTAGCCTTGCAGAAAAGAACAGCGAAATCGCCGAGGCGTATCCCGAACTAATTGAAATAGTACATACAATGATTATATCAATTTCATAATAACTTACTGATCGAACTTTGCAGTGTCATAATCCTTCGCAAAAAATCATGAGCCAGGTTCTCAAACAAGACGACGACAAGTGCCTGCTTACAGGTATAGATCTCAGAAACCGCACGGATGTCCAAGCTGTGTGGGTTTTGCCGCTTTGGGGTGAATATTTGGGAAGTGTACTCTTCATACGCTATAGCAATACTCTATAGCTCTGAATTCATATTGCAGACAGTTATCCCTGACCTTCGTCAAAATTACGACGAACGAATACAGGTAAAGAGGAAAGTCTTCAAGGACCTCGAGTTTTACAAGAGAATGGAAATGGCGAAAAATTGCGTCGTAACAGTCAAAGAGGTGGCAGAGCTGTTCTGGAATAATCAAATTGCAATTGACGTCGACGTAGGCATATCTGTTTTCTATTCGAATGAGGGTGTTTCTGACTAGTAGATGCAAGAACGACTATGGAATAGTCTGCTTCGACAAACCAAGTCTCGATTTGAGCTCGCCATTATTGGAGCAGTTGATCCAGGTCAAAGCTAGGGAAGCCGTAGACGATACGTTTCTCCGTGCTCATTTCAGGTACTCTCTCCTGGTGAACATTGTAGGAGGCGGAGTTTTCGACGATTTTACGAGTAAAGAAGTAAATACATTTATCGATCGACACATGGAAGAGATACAAAGTCAGTCATTTCAGCGAGGAATATGGCAGGAGGGTATTGGAAAACTAGTGGGGCAGTGGGTTATGAATGAAAGCCTAGTCAAAAGATTGGCAGAAATTTGAATGCTGAACAGGTAATGACCCTCTTTCTTCCAAGTACTTCTGTGCCGATGCTATATGTTTTTTCTATTTTTTTTGCAGGTTTTGTCACATAACTTTCAAGATTACATGAGTGCGATACAGTCAGATAAGGGGAATTCACGCACTTCTTAATCGGTATCAATATCAATCCAAGCGTATTTGACGTCTGTTGAAGGATCATAAATGTTGATTACATGTAAATATATTCATACAAGGACTGAAGATGTAGTAGTGTCCGTGGACGACGCTTCTGTCATCTCTATGAAGAATCTTAGCCTCGCCTTCTTGAATGAGAGTTTCATATGATATAAGTCGCATGCTGCTATGTTTTTATTATTATTATGCGTGGATCTTGATCTGCTACCAGAATGAACGTCGCATTTGTCTCTGCGCAGAGAGGATATAAACTCGTAAAAGAGGTCAAGTAAGCAAGTCACCTTTCGCGATTATTTGAACCCGATGGTAGAGCATCTCTGCTGTCACTTTGTTGTGGTTGTAGAAGCCTAATGAACACAGGTAAGAGAGGAAAATCGCAAATACGATTCAGGCTTTGTCTACCTGCGAACAGCAATAGCCCATGCTCTCCAGCTGTTCTCTCTCGAAACGCGGCAAGTTTACAACACCATACATGCACATTACGTTCATTTTCATTTATATATCCTTCGTTGTGATTCTCGATAATGCCGAGCACTTGATGAGGAATGGCAGATGGTTTATATACTGATTCGGAACTCTCTTCGACCCAAGAGTGTACATGTTCGGCAATCATTACAATCAGGAAAAAGAATAAATTGGAAGTCTGTAAGCCAAACGCAACTTGCAGAAGCTCAGATTGGCCAAGTAGGTGGTAGTGGGTCCCAGTCTTACCAATCCGTCCATCGGTGATCAGTGGCCTTTGGCGGAACTACCCGAAATACGACATCGTTATAACAACTGGTTGCCGTTGTTTTCCATTACTGGAACAAGAGCTATTGTCCACAAACTTGAAATGCACGGGGACCCAGCATATAAGAAGCAAGATACTTACCTCCATTTCATCAATATACTCCTTGGTAATGGCTTCCAATGACGTTCCTCATTTTATTTCGCAGCAAGCGAATTTGCAGAAGAGGAATATATTCGTTTGGTGTGGATTAGCCCACACAATTTCGCTGAGTATGTGGTCTATGATCTTTCCATGGACTGTTGGCTTTTGCTTAAACTGTTATATACAGGTTTACGAGAGGATCTGGGAGTTACTGAGAAACGATTGTACACCTGGCTCAACATCGTCATCAATGAGGATCTGTCAGGAATCAGAAATGATGACAGTTTCCAATACCGTATTTTTCCGGTCACCGTAAAGGCTGCCCGAGGGGAAATCCTCACTTATCAGATATCTCTTAATATGCCGTTGAATCCATTGTCCAGGGGCTCTGAAAACCTGGTGAAGATGGGAGACTATGCTATATATGCTCCAGGTAAGTTCACAAATCCATATTCCTTGATCTGGAGTGGCGAATGATACTAATTTACAATGGGCTTCACAGATGGATCCAAACCACTTCAAACCTATGAATTTGAGAACGTTGATAACTTTTCAGAGAAGAACAGTTTGATTACTAGGTTTTACCCGAACCACACTCAAATGGTGCGCACAGCAATCATAATGATCTGAAAACACTCAATATCCACTTCATGTAGTGCCGTGGACCTCCCAGCGATATAGTTTCCCAGGCGCTTGAGAGAGATAACAATAAATGCTTACTCACAGGTATAAATCTCAAAAATTGCCAAGATGTCCAAGCGACGTGGGTCTTACCACTTTGGGGCGAATACTTAGAAAGTGTATTCTTAATGTGCTGTTACAGAACCTGATGACTCTCAATTCATATAACAGACAATCATCCCCGCCTGTAATCAGCATTCTAAACAAAGAGATGAAATGGAGATGCAAGTCTACCAGAAGCCTGAACTCTCTAAGAAAATGGCAGTAGTACACAATAGCCTCGTATCGACTAAGGAAATAGCAGAGCTGCTCTGGACAAACCAAGTGACAATTGACGTCGATGTAAGTTCTCTACTTCCAATAAGAACAAGAGCGTTACTGACGAAATTTTAGAATGACTACGAGGTTATTTGCTTTGACAAATCGAGCTTTGAATCGCATTGGACTGCACTCTTGAAGCAGTTTATCCAATTGAAAACCACACAGTCCTTGGATGACGAATATTTGCGTGCTCATTTCAGACACTCTCTACTTGTAAACATTGTGGGAGGGGGCATCTTCGACGATTTCAAGCAGACAACCGTAGGTATGTTTGTCAAACAACACATAGAGGAGATAGAATGGAAGGCATTTCGGGGTACAGTATGGCAGTATGGCATTGGGAAGTTGGTGAGGGAGTGGGTAATGAATGAAAGTATCGACGAAGCATTTGAAGGGTCCAATGAAGATACCTCCTAAAGACTATGTTTCCACCTATCAATTGAATTTGTAATAATGTAATTTGTCTCCCAGCACTTATTTTCATAGGGGTCTGGACATTCTTTGGCGAATATCAAGCTCTTATACTCCAATATCCATGACTAGCATCTCCGGTTCATATCCATTTGCAGCTGTTATAATACAATAGCCTCCTGACCCGATTGAAGCCATCAACAGAACTTCGCGATGCTGCGCTGGAAATCCAAGAAGACAAATGCCTGTTTAGTGGGGAACCATTGGACAAAGACCAAGTAACACCGTGGTGATTTGGTACCTTCCGCCGTACTTTAGTTACTTTGGTGAGTCATGCTATGCAATGACAGGACTGATCTTTACTCACCTACATCTTAGATAGACGTCACCCCTCTTCTTGAGCATTCAGAAATGCACGAAGAAATAAGAGAAAATAACGGCCTGTGCGAAAGACTGGAGATAATAGAAAACTGCCTTGTTACATTGCAGAAAATAGCAGAGCTGTTGTGGAAAAACGAAGTCGCCGTTGACGTTGAGGTGTGTTACAAATTTGCCGTGTTGAATAAGGCATTCTTGTTCACAGACAGCTACGTTAGAGGACGGATACAGAATCATATACTTTGATCAGCGCACATCGGATACACCTAATTTCAAGTCTCACGTTCAATTTCCCAACAGCCAAAATCGGTTGAACGATGATTATATTCATGGTCATTTCAAATACTCCCTGCAAAGGAATATCCAGGGAGGTGACATTCAAGGTGACTATCCCTTCGACCCACCGGAAGACTTTATAACATCACGCAATGAAGAACTCGAAGAGGAGGACGAGGAAGAATACAAATTCGATGACGAGGTTTTGAAGACGGGAGTAGGGAAACTCGTTTATGATTGGTTATTAAGGTATCCCGATCTTTATGGAGAATTTTAGTTCGCGGTCGGAAAGGCGTTTGAGGAAATCGTACCGTTCATCTTCTAGTCAGCTTCTAGATAATATGAAGTCGTAGTACACTTAAACAAGTAAAAAAATTGCGGCTCTGTAACAGTGTCATCGGTCTGGACCATGATCACCTGACTATATATCACGCACCGACGACACAAGCGGCTGGTCAAAATTTTTGCTCCCTGGTCCCGACATCCTTCCTCCTTCGGTGCTGAGAAGTTCTAGACGTGCAACATTATCAGGCTCATTCAGCTTGTGTCGGCACTACCTGATATGGCTGTGCTGATCCTTCTCATTGGGACACCTATGCTCATCACCACGACATCGGGCACTGGTCATACCCCTCCATCACTTCAGGCAACGTTCTTTCGATATTGCGGGCAGTGAAGGACAATAAAGGATCAATTTAGTAATAAATTCCAGGTGTTATGGGCAAGAGTAAGTTTCATCCACTCCCACTCCTGCCACCCGTGTCGTAGAATGGATACAATACATTCTTATCCTTGATTTTCCTACTCAAGGACGCTATTGTTCTACATCCGGAAGATTGGTTACTGGACAAACAACTGCATCTATTGAGAATAATGCCAAATGATGGAGCCCGAAGAATTGACATATAAAACGGGCTATACTTTATTTTCCATCTTAACACCAAATCCTGAAATGGCGTCTTCTGAGGAAGTTAATATCACTCATCTCGTATCTCGGAAAGCAGCTGAGCAGGGAAGAGATGTGTTCATTTGGTGCGGGGTGAAAAATAGGATAGCGTTAAGTAAGTGGTGCATTTACGATATTTAATCATAGCCAACAGTGATCGCACAGGCTGGCGAGCGGATCTAAATATCACTGAAAGACGTTTATTCAACTGGCTGGACATCTTGATCAAGGAGGAAGCCAGTGGAACGAGGTCAGATCGGAGCTTCGACTACCACATATTCCCAGTCACTGTCGAACCAGATCTAGAATCAATTCTGGAGTACGAAGCAACACCCAAACAGCCTCTGCGAGCTTTATCCCGTGACTCAGAGAGGCTTATCGGTCGGGGAGATTATGGCATGTACAAGGCTGGTAAGATCTGGGACTTTTTGATGCCGAAAGATAATTAAAATTCTGACCACTAAATAGATGGATCTGATTTAGATGAAGTGTACGATCATTTTCCTCACATGGAAAATTTTACGGTTGCACAAGTCAAACTGGTCAACGAGCATCCCACATTGGGAAGTATGGTGGGTAACCATTCCATTCTATCTCACTGAGCATTGTATTCACGTGAAAAAGCCCTCGGACGACATCGCAGAAGCTGTTCTCGTGCGAGACAATCACAAATGTATGCTCACAGGCATAGACCTTAGCGCTCGCTCTGATACCAAAGCAATATGGCTTTTGCCTTTATGGGGTGAATTTATGGTGAGTGAATGCTTTCTTGTGACCACAAATCATTCTGAACCCGAGGATAGACGGTCGTCCCGTACACGGATGAGGACTATGAACAGTGGGCAGACATGAAGAGCATGGTTCTTAATGACCCCGATGAATTCAGCTCGAGATTGAAAACGTCACAGAATTGCATCATCACAACTGAGGAGCTGGCAGAGCTTCTGTGGACAAATGAGGTGACCATCGATACTGATGTAAGTACAGCTGATAACACAGTCGTCAAATTCTGATCAAGTCCAGCATGGCTACGAGATCGTTTATTTTGGCAAGCCGGTGTTAAATTCCCCTTCCTTCAAGACAAGGTTTATGCGCACGGATGGTCCCGATTCCTTGAATAACGAGTTCTTAAACGCCCATTTCAGGTACTCCCTGCAGGTCAACATTATTGGCGGTGGCATCAATGACGACTTTAAGGACGCAGAGATATACGATTTTCTTCATGAAAACCGGTATAATGCTCACAAGGGACGATTCATGGGCGAGAAATGGAATACGAAGCTGGGGAGACATATAGCGGACTGGCTTATCATGAAGAAAGTGATGACAATAGCTGCGAGGGACTGAAGGTCAAGTTTTATTCAATTTCAAACATAGTGCTTCAGAGCGTTATTTTTTTCCCTGTCTCGTCTACTTGGCGCTTTTCTCATGTACTTGTTGCAAAGGTATTGCCAGGATGGCGGCATTCTTTGAGCATTCTTATATTGATTGTATAAACCAATAGCAACAATAACATGACCTTTGCTCGGTGATTCCAGGGATGACTGAAGGGCTACCAGAACGGTTATCTAACCGTAGTGCTGGGCATGTTATATGCCCGGCAAAGTCCGAAACACACATTCTCAACGACATTTTCGCCCTGCCGGGCGGGGATTCCACTTTCAGAACTTGAGGCGTTGCTGGGACATGCGCGTACATGTAAATAAAAATGCTGTCTCTTTAGAATTTTAAATCATGAGCTTGGGACGGCATAAAACATCAAAATGTTATATGCCACAGCCAATGTTATCTGCCATGGCAGATAACATGGCAGATAACATTTGAGTTTCCTGTCTTCCTGGATGCAAATTTCACTTTGAGAAGTTCTAACTTTGCTGGGGCATGCATGTGTATGTAGAAAAAAACTCTCTCTCCTTAGAAATTTTTATTATGGCCTTGGAACCGCATACAAAATCAAACTGTTATATGCCCCAGCCAATGTTATCTGCCATCACCTTACATCAGCGTCGCGTCGCGTCTCTCTCTCTCTTTTCCTCTCCACAATTTTTTGCACAACACGCTCTTTCCTCGCAAGCACGCCTAAGCACGCCCTTTCTAATTCTTCCTCACGCTGTTGTCCGACTCGGAGTGACGACCTTCCATTCCTGATTGATCCATTATGGACGTGAGAGCCGCTTCTTCCCCGACCCGAAGACAGAAAGCACGCTCGCTGAGTAAATCACACACACCACTGGCACATGAGGCTTCGCACGAAGGCCCAAGTGAGAAAGAAACACAAGGTACGTCATCACCGTATGTGATGCCGTAGAAATCCCTCTCACTTCCTTACATTGCACAGATGCTGGCTTTGATGCGACGACGAAGATAACTACGATGTAGATGACGATATCACCGAAGAGATGCTCCGACAGATTGGAGAACTAGAGAAGGCAATGCTTCACCAAGCTACTGGTACGTAGTTGCTTATTTGATAAGATCTTTCATGTTCTGATAGACTGCTTAGACGTGCCCAAACCAGCCGAGTCCTCGTATTTGAGGCCGATTGTCTCCAACAACCCAACGAACCACCAACTGCTGTCCCAGTAGACCAGGATGTTTCGTCAGACCAGCCCCCTAGTCAGAGCTGGCAACAACTCCGAGCTGCTTCGAACCTCTCGCAAATTCGTAAGCATTTCAAAATCTCATAGGCCGTCAAATATTAACCACTTTTCCAGGTCCGTTCTTTGCACAGCACAATACCTTTTCGGGTGAAAATGATAGCGAAGATGACGAATCGGATTTAGAGTCGCAAAACGAAGAGGATATGCCAAGAACGAAGGATGATGGCAAGGGAAAGAACAGAGAGGGGAAGGAGAATGACCCGACAAAAGGTATGTTACATTCACAGAGAAAATGTCTTCATTTCCCTGACTTTGAACTCATCTAGCTGCCTGGTTCAAACAGCCCAAATACATGCCCACCTGGCTTTACAGATACTTCGGCAATGTCGTGAAACCGATCATTAGTGAGAAAGACGGCCGGGAGCTTGTCAAACCGCCTTCCTTCACAGACGGTGGCATATTTTCGCCTTCGACCTTTTGGATCAACCCATCCGAACCCGCGGTCCTGCTTTCGCGCCGTCGTTTCGAACCAACATTATTCTATCTGCCACGAATCTTTCTGTGGCTTCCGCATTTTTTCGTGGAGAAGCTCTACTGCCCGAAATGCACCACGGTCCTCGAAAAGAATGGCGCCCTTTGCCCTCGCCGTATAATTGATGTCCATGACTCTTTTTACATCATTTCATGGGGGTATTATTGCCGTAAAGGATGCCGATCTCACTTTGCAGGATGGAGCCAGGCAATCCTTAACTCCCTCCCTCCCTCTGTGCATCTTGCATTTCCGGCAATCCTTTCACATCGAGGAGGCCTTTCGGAAGATGTCGTGACACAACTTCGCATTGGCAATCAGCACAAGATGGGGCCAACTGGTGTTCGTTCACTCTTGACAGAGATGCATACACGTCGATTCAACAAGTTACAGCTCCAATATTCGGAGGCCTTGTTTGAGCTGCTTCGTGGGCACGAAGCTGAAGCCAGGACTGACCGTGCTAGCCAGAGCACACTATACTCATTTCTTCCTCTAGCCAGAGCCCCCGATTTTGGGCATTTCGGCGATCCCCAAGGTTATGCGGGCTTCATTCCGAGTGTACGCTACCTTGCGCAGATGATGAACAAGGTCATTGAAAGGGATGAACATGATGCAAATCAGCATACCGCCTGTCTTGCTGTAGACCAAATTTCAATTGATGATTCTCATAAGGTATGACTCATTCCTACTCATCTTTATCATGGCCTCATCGTTGTTAATCATTTGTCAAAAAATTTAGGTTAATAAACGCATCGCAAAGATTGACGGTGTTCCAATATTTGGTGCCCTATGGACCTGCATGGATTCGCAGTACATCCGTGCTCAGGCCTTGACTTTAACGAAGGCTCATGATGAACGAATGGGGCCTCTTTCCGCAGTAGCTAGATCAATAAAGCTCTATGGCTATCCAAATCCTCGGGTAGCCTTCTCTGATGATCCCATTAAGGTTTGCCATTTCCCAAGTATCTTAATAATGAATCTTATTATGTGATCAGGATAAGCCATTATTAAAAGGGGCGTTTCCATCACTTTACGAAAACCTTTCACCTATGTCTGCAGCTTATGGACTTGAGCCTCTCGAGCTTCCGTCTTCATCCTCTCCTTTAATTCTTGATACACCAAACTTGGTTGAGGGAGTTCTGTCATCGCTTATTGCCCCACTTGACCTTGATGAACAGTTTCATCTGTCCGTTAGCATGGATGCTGAGTGGAATATCTCACGTCATGTTGGTGTATCCATCATCCAGATTGCCCCCCATTCGCGTCCGGATAAGATTTATATTATTCCTGTATGTTCTTCTTGGCATATTTAAAGTGTTTGAATATTAATAAGTAATCTTAAGGTTCATAAATTTGGCGAGAAACTTCCTCCCTCGCTGCTATGTCTTCTTGTCTCTCCTCGCGTTTTTAAAATAGGATCTTCTGTAAAGGGAGATCTTACCTGATTGAAGAAGCAGTTTCCGCAGCTTAAGCAGCAGACATCATTCACCCTTATAGACCTGAAGGAGTACTGTACTCACCGAGGGATCATTCCTCGAAAAAGCTCTGCTTCCCTTGATATTCTCCTCGAGAAAACTGTTGGAAAATACTTGAGTAAGGATGATCAAGCAAGGAGGTGCGAGGATTGGGAATTGAGACAGTTGCACCCAGATCTTGTGCATTATGCAGCTCTCGATGTCCATGCTTCCAGGATTATCTTCGAGAAGGCGACTCAAATTGCGCCTCTTGTGAAAGTTGAACATTCTACACCTGGTGGAACCCGCATTGCTTTGCTTGTGCAGGAAGGAGGAGAACCAGCTGCATATGGCAAAATCTCCAACAACCAACCCTCAATGTTCGGACAAGTGCAGGTAAATGTTCTGACCAAAAGCCGCCTGCTGGTGGAGATTGATATGCTTCTTGTTCCGGCAGCTGCAGCAATTCTTCATCTACCTCCTGGTCAAACTGCCAGGAAGACCAAATCTGGTGCTTTGACACTTGGACAACTTCAAGTCTCATCCTCACTTCCAACATTCTTTGTTGTAGCACCTCTTTCTCATCTCAATTTTGATTACTGTGACCTGGTATGCTAAGTTCCACATAACTCAGCGTGTTGATTACTCATGTTCATTTTTTGTAGACAGATCTGCCGCCTCAGCCTGTTGTTCATTTGCCTGCAGAACAGGACCCATTGATGACACTGAGAGCCCTTGAATCTGAGTCGAACCAATCAATAGTTCAAAATATGACAGAGTCACATCATGATTGTGATATCTCTCATCTTGATGATGGTGAACTCTCAGATCCAGAAGAAGGGTCTAATCAACTAAAAATGCTTGAAGCGTATTCTCAAGCAAATGAAAAGCAAAAAGGTATTTTATAATATTCAATTCTTGGATATGTATTGAACTTCCTGAGCTCTATAGGGAAAAAACGCCAATTTGATGACATTGACCCTTTGGAGACTAATATTCTAGAGAATCCTATTGACCGACTCAAGAAAGCAGTAGATTCTCCTCCTGATATTGAGGTTGAATACACACTTTCCAAAAAGGACATCTTCCATGCTTTTCATATGATTCCGATACCTATCAACCATGGCTCTCGTCCTGGCTTTCTGCATGCTCTTCGAGATCATATCTTGCATTGGGATCCTCTTGCTCGATCTAATGTGGACTCTGTCTGTCAGAAGCACTTTAAGCTCACATTTGACCAAATGCTAGTGCGAAATTCACGTTTTATTCTCGAACGTACTCCACACATGTTCCTTCCCCTAGCATTCTTGTTCCCGCAATTGAACATGTTTACAGCATGTTTCAGAATGCTGTTGATGCAAAGACTGGAGCACGCCTGTTTACTGAGCAGGTTCAAGCCAAAGCTAATGCAGTCCTTGAACTCGCTCGCCAAGGTTATCTCTCTGATGTCAATGGTGTTCCTATGTATGAAAAGGCTGGGGTTGATAAGTATGGGCTCCAGAAGTGGAAATGTTTGCGTGGGACGAACAACGTTGAAGGTGGTCCACATGGAGACATTTATCGGAAGTTTGGTGGACTGAATGGTTGGTATTCATAATTTCATCCTGTGATTAGAAACTGCGTAAAGCTCATTCAACTTGGATTTAGCTGGACCACGTTTGACAACAAACAGTTTAACAGATCACTGCACATGGTATAACCTCCAGGTAAATTCAAATTCCATACTTCTAAGATATTTGAGGCTAATCTCTCAACCTGTGATATTGCAGGCCTATGCAAAACATCTCTTTGGGGTTGACTGGGAATACCATCACGATCTTGGACTCATAAACCGAACTGCTTTTTTGCTGAATTACCTTTCAGATATTACAGGAGGTTCAGAGTCATATGCAGATTGGATCAATGGTGATTTATATGAGAGGACAACAGAACAGTTTGGAATTTGCAGCTTTCCAGGTTTGCATTCCAGCATCAACTTTCCTCCATAATTTAATCAAAGAATCATTATCACTACAGAAACCTTGCGAATTCGGCTCTGTATGGAGCCCTACTCCGAAACTGCAGCATCCACATTCAAGCTAAATGCAAATGATGATTGGCTTCGGAAAAGACAAGGCCTCGCACTTCCGGCTTTGCCTCCGACAACAGATGAGGCTCGACGATATTTCTTCATGAAAATCCGAGAGTTTTCAGAGCAAGCCAGTGTTGATGGTAAGAAACATGTCAATTTTGAGGCTTTTGCACAAGAATGGAATAGAACAGCTGATGGAAAGGAGCGGTTCTATGTAACATTTGAAGTCCTCTCTGCATATTCAAAAAGCTGGGAAAAGATGAGCAACATTCGTGCATCTCAAGAGCTAATGTCGGATCAGATGCAAAACATTGCTTCTTCAACTCAAATTTTCTCTGCACTGACTAATCCCTTTCCTGAATACATTACATTCATGGCATCACATCTCCACCCTTCACAGGCTGTCATTGAACTTCACGATGATATGCAGGTTCCTCCCTCTCTTTCAATTGACCTGCCTGTCTCTCGTGCACGCTGTCCAACACCACCTACAGCTATAGGTACCCAACAAGAAGCCATTCACTATGCTCTGAGCCACCAAACCCTGCCCATGTCACCAAGCCCACTTCCACTTGTGCAGACAGGCGAGGCCGACCTAGCTGAGCATCCACATCCATTCATTGCAGACCTACAAGAACCACTCAGGTAAGCAGCAAGCTCATTCAATTTCCCAGTGTCTCGAAAATTCAGCTGACAATATTGATAGTACTCATAGAACACCCTCGGAGATAGAAAGCTGTTCGAGTTCAACAGTAAGCCAAGGCCTGTTGGCACCCAAACGACGCCGCCTTGTTCCTGACAAGGACCGCCAGCGAGCTTTTAAGTCATGCCGCCGCTGTCGTGATTCAAAGTGTCCAGGAAGCAGTGACATTCTACGTTGTCCTGTACCATGTACTGTGCCATGCAAGCATTGTCTTAGAACAGTTGGGTGCAGAGGGGTAGATAATGGTAGAAAGACAGCATGTACTAATACAAAAAAGTAGCTACTTGATTCTCAATGCTTTCATACAGTGCCGTAGTTTAAATTAATAAATTCCTCCCTTTTCTCTTCTTTTTTCTCTTTTTCCTTTCTCGGATACCCAGTACTATGGTCACAAAACCACCAGAACCCGGATTTTGTGATGCTGATGTCATGTGTTGTCGCATGTACTGCGAAATGGGGGTTGACATTAACGCATCGCAATGGTGTGGCAGCGGGATTGGCCACCTGAGACAATTCCGCCAAGTGGGCAAATATGCGCAGCCTGGAAAATAGTATAATCCAGGCCACGGGCGGTTAAAGGAACGTTCAATCCAGTTAAAACGCACATTTGATCTCGCTCTCGTACATCATATTTAAACTGGTGGCTCTAAAAACACGTTCAGTGAAAATATTCCTATTTGAGATGAAAATATGTCATAACTTACCCGTTCGAATGGCGAGAACGGTGTAGCAGCCACTGTGTGTTCTCTTTCCTTCAA
This sequence comes from Gymnopilus junonius, assembly GCA_015501075.1. Lineage (NCBI taxonomy): Eukaryota > Fungi > Basidiomycota > Agaricomycetes > Agaricales > Galerinaceae > Gymnopilus > Gymnopilus junonius. Next base: position 46,536 of record JADNYJ010000075.1, on the reverse strand, counting down.
AGAGATTACTTCGGAATCATTTCTTGATGCTAAAACTGATTCTTTGGTCTGACATTTCCTAGCAACTTTGATGGGTTTTGGAACTGGTCGCAATTCAGGCCATGCAGGTGCTGGAGCTCCTATACAAAGTTTTTGTCAGATTCTCATTAACGGATCTGTGTCATCGGCGGGAGCGCCATACCATTGGAATCATCCCAGAAAACGAAATAATGCCCTGGATGTAGTAGCTCCGGACTATCCCTGCGGTCCCATTCCCCGAAGCAGGTATGAAGCAAACAAGGGTTTGTGGATGTCAATGTCTGCAGAGTAAGCGTCGGAAAGTAGCTCCGTCGCCCCGTAATCCTAGCGTGAATTCATTCATACGTTGCGAAGACAGCGTAACGTTGTAGGCGAATTATAGAGGTATCTACTTTCCAAAATTAGCTTTCAAATTGAAATGATTAAACCGCGGAACCGCATACCCTTCAGCCTTCCGGAAGCCATTACCAGTTACCCAGGTTTCTGTGGGTGCCCATCGAAAAGCTCGGAATTGGCGTTGATTAAAGCGGTTATGCTGGGCGGAATCGGTGGATATCAGGCATCACGTCCTCGAAGGGCAGAAAATGCCTCAGTTCGGTATAGGCTTAGTCCTACGAAACAGGCATTCAGAAAGGCTTTTGCATTTTACGGAAGCCTTACAACTTCTTTACTTAGTAGATCTCCTCCACAAGATCTAGAATTCGTGATCTGCATTCCGCGAACAAAATGGAAGGAGTACTTACAGCACCGGATCTGCTAGTGGGGTCCAGACATTCCAATTTCGACTCTATCAGATGAAGAACCAAATTAGGAACGATCAACTCACAGACACCTCGCATCCCCTAGATATTAAAACGAGGTGAACTGGAAAGCTATTCTCTTTATCACTCGATTAGAATGACCATGACTTCGGATTACGACGCACATATGATGTCTGCTTCCGCCAGAGAGAAAGGCGCAAACGTCTTCGTATGGTATAGATTGACCCAAAATATCGATAAAGTACGTATCTGTGAGTTTGTTTCTTGATATCACGATTGGGTAGATCGACTCACAGCTGAGGATCAGGTTGGCGTGCTGACGAACACAACCCGCTCACGGTAGCAAAGCTGTACCGCTATGTTGACACTGTCGTCAGAGAAGATTACGGTATGCAATACCAGCGCTGGCCTTATGTACTCCTTGCAGTCGATATCGAGCCTTCTGCCGATGCGATTGTACGATACCGGACGCGATACAAATCCGATACACCAACTCTCTTGGCAAGAGGCTCAGATGAGGTCCTGGAACCTGGAGACTATGCGTTTTATATGCCAGGTAGGACAGTTAAATCCCTAAAGAATACCATTACTAAAATTAAGCAATCAGAGCGCTCCAAAAATTCAATCCCAACTTTAACGTTTATGAGGTTGCGGACATTCTTCGCAGAGTATCAAGCCCTAATCGTGAGATACCCGCGACTGGCATTTCCGGTTTGTTTTTGTCCACAGCTTTGATCATGAGGACTCGTCCTAACGCAAACGAAGCCGTCTACAGAGCTTCGGGATGCTGCGTTTGAAATGCAAAGAGGCAAATGCCTGTTTACCGGAGCCGCTCTGAATAGAGACCAAGACAAGACTGTAGCGATTTGGTACCTTCCTCCGTTCTTTAGTTACTTGGTGAGTAATCTTGGAACGAAAGTACTGAATTTTGCTTACAACTGTCTTCCAGGTAAATATCACCCCTTACCACGAGCGTCTAGATATCCATGGCGAAATTATACAAAACAATAACCTTTGCGAGAAGCTAGAAAACATAGGAAACTGTCTTGTTACATCACAGGAGATCGCTGAGCTCTTGTGGAATAATAAGGTTGCCGTTGACGTTGAGGTGGGTCACGACTCTCATGTTGAGTGATTCAGACGGTATACTCACCGATGTATGATCTAAAGGACGACTATAGGATCATTTACTTTGATCAGCGAAATCCGGATACAATTAATTTCAAGTCCTACCTGCAATTTCCCAATAGCCCAAGTCAGCTGAACGACGACTATATTCGTGGTCAATTCAAATACTCTCTGCAAAGGAACATCCAGGGAGGAGATGTTCGGGACGACTTTGCCTTGGACGCACCGGAGGACTTTCTAGAATCGCGCAATGGAGAGCTCGAAGAAGAGGACGAGGAAGAATACGACTTCACCAATGAGGTTTGGCAGACCGGAATGGGGAAAGTGGTTCATGATTGGTTACTGAGGTATCCCGAGCTGTATGGAGAGTTTTAGTTCATGTACGGAAAGGCGTTTTAGGTCATCATGCCATTCATATCTCCTAGTCAGTTTCTAGACAACGTGAAGTCGTACTACCCTTGAACAAGTTTGAAAATTGCGCTGTAGGGCTCTGTCGCAGTATCAGTGACTTAGTCACAGTGTGACGAGTCGGTCTGGACCATAATCACCTGACTATATATCACGTACAGATGACATAAGCGTCTGAGGACAAGTCGAAATTTTCGCTGTCCATGTCGTAGTCCCGACATCCTACCTCCTCCTGCGGTGCCGAGAAGTTTGAGGCAGGTAAAATAGCCCTTCGTCGACATTATCGGGCTCAGTCAGCTTGCGTCGACTCTACCTGATGTATTCGTGCTGATTCTTCTATCGGAACTTGAAGGACCATATGCGATCAACTTAGTGACGAATTCCAAGTGTTATGGACAAGAGTAAGTTTCATCCACCACCGCTTCTGCCACCCGTACTGAAACAATGCTTCCGTGTAGCTTTTATTATACTGTCACGCTTTGAGGCTTTCACATTCGCATTGTTTTTGTATTTCGCCTGCCATTACTGTGGTTTCGACAGGTGCTGTCGGCTGGATTGTTCTTGACTCGCTTGCGGTATTCAAGATTGTACCTGTTCTGCGCCATAATGTTCCCCAAGACCCACTGGATCTGCTTCAAATAACGGCAACGAAAGTACCTAAGAAACACCCGTCAAGCCCTCCTTCTTTTACCCCGTCTTCTCTAACAGGTACGTTCTTGCGTTGACTTCTTCATTCATGATAGTCGACAACTTGAATTCCATAGGTTTACGAGTGGATTTCAAAAAAAGATTATACAGGTGTGAATAAACACTTTCCTGGCGATGCTTAGCAGTCGGACCTTGGTAAGTCGACATTGTAAAAATTTCCCTTCCTTTTGAAGGGTCATCATGGCCGTATTGACAACTTGCAGGATTTTTTGGGGTGGGGGTTAAGTAACCGATCGGTTCAACATAATATGAATCAAAGGAACAAGTACAATTCTCTTAATGTGCCATTTTTTAGTACGAATAGACCAGCATTTGCGATCACCCACTATATTTACACAGAAATGAACCCAACGCTCTTCCAGTACCCCAGCCATGCCTTCACGTTCTCCTCGCCTACCCGAGAAACATTTGGATTCGCCAAAGTTTCCGACATCGCCACCGCCTTCTCAGAATTTAACTTTTTGAACCCAAGTCCTGCAATACTCCCTTCCTCATGTATCGCCATTGGCTTGTAGAAGGGAAGTAGACGCAATGCCGGAATCTTACGCAGGGCCTCAACATCGATCTGCTCTTCACTGGTGTCGCTGCCCTTCCCAAGCTCTTCGAGCTTGGCGAGCCACGCGACGAATGGAACGAGGTCAACGCCGAGGTCAGTGGCGATGATTTTTGAAAGCAATGACCAGGATGTTGGACGCGGATGGACCAGATGTACGATTGCACTGGATCCTGGACCTTCATATTTTGTAAAGTCTATTGTCGCTTTGGCCGCTAACTGGAGCGGGATCCAGTCCACGAGCTGGTCAACAATAAAGGGGATTATTTATTTTTTGTAAATATGTCTTTCTGAATAAAAAAACGCACTCTTTCATCTCCAGGGAAACATTCACAAGCTGCTGCGCTTTGTACCAGTGACGGGAACCATTCTGACGTATTCCAAGCGCCATTCAGCCCACCACAGAGCTGACCCACGCGGATGATAACTGAACGTAAGGGAGTTTTCTTGGACGCTTGTAGAAGGATCTCCTCTGATACCCATTTTGACTCAGTGTACCCAGTTCCAACAGCAACCTCTGGAGAGATGGCTGATTCCGGAAGGGACGGGGATGAAATTGACGCAGTATCTGAAGAACGAAAGTCAGCATTCGGATAAGTTGAAAACCAATCGGCACTGTTACTCTGGAAGACCCCAACTGAACTTGTAAACACCAGAGTCGGAGGAGAAGAACGCGGAGAGGTAAGCGAAAAATCGATGAGATTTCGGACGCCTCTGACGCTCTTCTCAAAGGAGGCGAGCGCAAGATTGAAATCAACAGGCCATGCTAAGAGTAACGTCAAAAATTTCAAAATATCGGGAAAAAATCTTGCACAAGCTAACCGTTATGAATAATATGCGTCACTGAAGATTTCATCTGCAGATAGAAAAATGGTCAGTAAAACATACAATAAAGATAATTCTGAACGGACCTCTCTAAATAGATCGGTGGATATTCCAAATCCCGGAATTGACAAGTCAGTCTCAACCAGTACGACTTTATCTGATCCTAGTATGACGCTAGCTTTCAGCCCTCTTCCAAGTAACGCCTTTTCTTGCCGTTCTCTCGCAGTCAGAGGCCCAGAACCACTTGGACGATTAAGGGCGTAGATCTTGGACACGGCTGGATTCTCTACGAGTTCCGCAAGCAGATACGTTCCAAGCGCACCCGTAGTGCCGGTCACCAACACGATGTCACCTGGTAGTTGATCATTTCCATTCGAAACCGGAGGAACCTTGTAAGCCGGGAAGCCGGACGATGTATATTTCTCCACCATCGCTTTCATTGCAGCTGCTCGGCGTTCTGTGCTCACTGGCGTGTGGCTGTCGGTCCCAGTTGCCAGGGCATATATGAATGTACCCAGGGACGTAATTGTCGGGTAGTTGTAGACAAAGTTATCCACCATGTGTCGCGTGTCGATATGCGCTGAGTCATGTAAAGCTCTGAGGAGGGAATTTCGGATCCATGTCGCCTGAAGACTATTAGGATCATCAGTAAATGTTCCTTAGAGGAAGTTGGAGACGTGTTCACCTGTCGCAGCCACGTTGGAAAATATCTTCATCGTCCTGTACGCCATGTATCATTACTTTATTTACAACCAATCTGACGAAATCCAGAGTGGTTGTCAATTCCCAATCAGCGGGAGGTGGAATACTGGATTGGGTGCTATCGGCGACAGCGTCATATAGAGCTTTAATTTCTTCTGCATATTCATTGAGAATGAACGGGCGGCGGGGAGTGTTCTTGACAGTATACTGGAAAGGTTTGGATGGCTTGGATACCATGATCATCTTTAAAGGCGATTATACATCACGAAAATGAAATCACATAGGAGGCAAGACGAACCTCTTTGAATAGTCTAGAGTGCTGGGGCGCAAATTCATTCATTCGTTGCACTGTGGGCCTATTGGGAGAGGTTAAAAAAGCGGCATTCAAGAATGTACAAACGACCAACCAGATAACATTTCGAAATTCTGCCAGCTTGGCCTGATCATCGGGATCAAACTTGAACTCTGTTTTGGGTTCGATGACGACGCCAGCTTGGAATTGACCTCGTCCGAACATGACTGACGACTGAATATGTGGATCCTGATTGAGTATTGTCTCTGCGTTGGATTTGAAAGCATTAGCAGGTAACCCACATTGTATGCTGAAGTACTTACCGAGTGGTCCTGGGTTAGTCTATCAATAAAATGAGAGATTAAACTTCTAATTGAACGGTCAGAACCAGTGAAAAATCAAACCTTTTCCCCGCTACTATGCATAATCTGATCGTCACTTCGTCCGTACACTTTCCAATATCCCGGTTTTTGTGGATGCTGAATAAAAAGGTCAGAAGTGGCATAGGCGTCGACACCATTGATCTTGGTATTTGTAACGCTTGGGTGATCATAGAGATTGGACTACCGGAATATTGTAAGTTAGTCTTGAAGCAAGGATGAATATTACGTACAACCAAGATCAGCTCATATAATCCGGTATCTTGAGGTACCATTTCGGCAGTCACGTTCTTTGCGAAGGAGAAGTACTCCCAATCCTTGTCGATGTTAGCTACAGACAAAGTTCTGGTATTAGAAGTAGAAATAATAATAATAAACTCGTGTGCAAACCCGGTAGCAAAGGGTTAGGTAGGCCGGCTTCGGTCCTAGCAGAAGGTGGTTAGTATAGTGGTAAATTTGTATATCTAAAACTTACAATCCATAAGCGGTGAAAACCTTAACTCCTTCAGACGTCAGGTAGTCGCCAATTCTTTTATTTAGCGGACCTCCTCCGAAGAGCTGAATTCGATGGTCAATATTCCTCAAGTTTATGGAAGCAATGGCACTCACAACCCCAGATATACCAGAAAGCCACTTTACGTATTCCGGTTTACGCGACCACGCCTGGAAATTCATCAACGCTTTCTTCTTTGATATGAACAAATGGCATACCTCGATCACCATGGTACGCAGAATATGACATCGCTCTTCGTGGCAACCGCTGCTTCAAAATGAGCTTGCTGCGTCGGGATTTGAGCTGGGGATTTTGGCTCCAGCGCGCTCCCGACATGACCACAAGCCGCCTAAAATCCGAGTTATACCGAGAATCGACAAAAGCGAATCATAGTTTAGTGGCTCACAGCCCAGCAAGTTTGGATGAGACCCATGCCGTGATACATTGGGACAGCATGCCAGGAGAAAACGAGGTTAGTGATGTCCCGCCCTCCAAAAAAGGGTTGAATGCCAAATTCAATCAAGCGGCGATTCGTCCACGCAATGGGTTTGGGGAAGTTCGTAGAACCTGAACGTTGCGTCACAAATGAAATAGTTGAATGGTTAATTTGGGCGCACCTGATGAATGCATGTAAACGGTAATGTCATTCAAACCTCTTTTCTCGAAAGGGATATCATCAGCATCGTTGTTGGATTCTAAGTAAAGATCTTCAAAGAGAGGAACTGAGGTGCGTTTCGGCTTGGGAATATCCGGATACTCGGACGACAATAGTTCCAAAGATCCGTTTGCAAGATCAATGATTGACTGTTCATGGCCAACCAGAAGATGACCGACGCCGACTTTGTGAAGTAAGTGTGCCACGGCGGCAGGCGAATTTCTAGGAGAGATCGGGAAAACTGTATAGCCAGCACGCAAGATAGCAACGGCTGTGGTGAAGTAAGAAATCGTGTCTATAATTGAAGTCTTAGATAAGAAATAAATGCGGATGTACAGTGGTAGAGTTTAAGCACACCAGATGCAGCCAAGACCGCCACCACTGGGATATCTTTCATTCCTGCTTTCCAGTCCATGATTCTCCTAATAATCCTTGCGCCCACGTGTATGGCTCTCACAGCCTCAGGCCAAAGGATGTTTCTTATCTCTCCATTTTCCTGTGCGAAGACGAACAAACGATGCTCTTTACTATGTTGGGCGTGCCAATCGAATATTTCAGGAAGCGTCAGGCTACCGTCCAAGGGAGGAATCGAGAACGTTTTCGAAGATTGTGCTTGAGTCTGCGGGGCAGGGGGGATGATATTGGCCGTGCCAGCGCCCATGGTGGAGATAATCAATAGGATGTCATGCCGAATCTCAAATGCGATGTAGGTTAATAAAGCTTCGGACGCAGTGCCTCATGAGATCATAGCATATAAAACAGTAACCAGCAATTAGTCATGTTGACAACCGAGTGAACAGCTGTGAACAAATCTCCAATTCACTATGAGGTTCCAACGCGGATCATGCTATCATTTCGGGCGCAGATATTGTAAATTAATCTTGCGATTAACTTTGTACACTGAGCGAGAGACAAGAAGAGGATAGAATCCAGAAATGCAATGTGCTACCAGCATTAAATATCTTCATAGGCGAGTAGGTGCCAACATAAGGTAAAAAAAATCATCGCCAAGGCGCGCCCGATGATCAGAGGTAATTTTAACAAGGTCTAATAACTCATGACATACATGACATGCTTTCGCCGCAATGTACTGGGCGGCGGCTAAGTGCTATCCGAACAATATGAGGATTCAATTCTCCCTATGCTAGTTGGCCATCCGACGATTTAGAACAAAATGAGTCTACAATCAGTCTACACAGATATGAAACCAATGTTCTTCCAGTACCCAAGCCAAGCCGTCACATCGTTCTCGCCCACCTGGGGAACATTTGGGTCGGCCAATGTCTTTGACAACCTTACTGCCACTTTGGAGTCCAACTGTCTGAAACCAAGCCCTGTAATGCTGCCTTTCGCATGCGTCGACACAGCACGGAAGAAGGGAAGCAGACGTAAGGCAGGAATGTTGCGCATCGCCTCGACCTCGATGTCATCCTCGTCGTTGTTACTACTCTTCCCGACGTCTTCGAGCCTGGCGAGCCACGCGGCGAATGGGACGACTTCAACGCCGAAGTCAGCGGTGATGACCTTTGATAAGCATGACCAGGATGTTGGACGAGGATGGACCAAATGAACGATTGCTGTGGATTCTGGGCCATCGGACTTTCGAAAATCTATCACGGCTTTTGCTGCTAGTTGCAGAGGTATCCAATCCACGATCTGAGGAGTTGGATTTAGCGAGACTTAATCAAATATTAATGCAGACGGCTTACTCTCTCATCCCCTGGGAAACATTTGCAGACTGAAGTGCTTTGCACCAGTGATGGGAACCATTCTGAAGTGTTCCAAGCGCCATTTAAACCTCCACAAAGCTGACCCACCCGGACGATGACGGTGCGCATGGGTGTTTGCTTTGACGCGCGAAGAAGAATCTCCTCTGAAACCCATTTTGACTCTGTGTACCCAGATCCGACCGCTACCTCTGGTGGTATGGCTGATTCTGGAAGAGAGGGAGAAGAGATGGACACGGTATCTGGAGAGCCAAATGTTAGTACTCGTCTGAAGTACAAGAAGATATTAATGGATTCACTCTGGAAGACGCCAATTGAACTTGTGAAAACTAGAGTCGGAGGAGGAAAATGCTGAGAGCTGAGTGAAAGGTCAATTAGATTTCGTAAACCTTTTATACTCTTCTCAAACGATGCGAGCGCTAAGTTGAAATCAACAGGCCATGCTGAGGATACAGAGAGGTTATTTAATTTCGCAATCTGGCGCTGTAAACACTGACCATTGTGAATGATATGTGTCACAGAAACTTTCATCTGGAATGTCAAAGATGTTTACCATTGAAATATTGAAATAAAGATAGATGAAAGTATGACTGACCTCTTCGTATAGCTGGCTGGCTATGCCAAAGCCTGGAATCGCCAAGTCGGCTTCAATTAATCTGACTTTATTTGATCCCTGTACGGCGCTTGGTTTCAGTCCTCTTCCAAGGAGTGCTTTCTTCTGTCGCTCTGTAATATCCAAAGCCGAAGAGGCACTTGGACGATTGAGAGCATAGATCCTGGAAACGTCCGGATTCTGTACGAGTTCCGCCAGGAGGTACGTCCCAAGCGCACCCGTAGTGCCGGTCACCAACACGACGTCACCATGTACATGCCCATTACCATTCGCCACCGAAACACCCCTGTAAGACGGGAAACCAGAGGACGTGTACTTTTCCACCACCGCTTTCATCGCAGCTGCTCGGCGTTCCGTGCTCACAGGTGTGTCGCTACCTGTTCCAGTCGCCAGAGCATATATAAATGTACCCATGGACGACACTGTCGGGTGATCGTAAACAAAGTTATCCACCAGGTGTCGCGTGTCGATATCCGCAGAATCATGTAAAGCCCTAAGAAGAGAATTTCGGATCCATGTCGCCTGCAGACTAATAAAATGGTCAGGGCATAATTCTTGGAAGAAAGAGAAGGATCTCAACCTATCACAGCCGCGTTGGAAGATATCTTCGTCGTCCTGTACGCCATGGTTCATCACCTTGGTGACCACTAATCTGACGAAATCAATGGTGGCCATCAATTCCCATTCAGTAGGAGGTGGAATGCTGGACTGGGTACTATCGGCGACTGCATCGTATAAACTCTTGATTTCATTCGCATAGGCATCGATAATAATTTGCCGGCGAGGAGTATTCTTGACAGTATATTGAAAAGGTTTGGATGGTACAGATACCGTGATCATCTTTGAGAGGTGCTGTTAATTATCCTGATCGTAAAATAATTACATAGTAGGCAGTACGAACCTCCTTGAACAGTCGAGAATGTTGCGGTGCGAATTCATTCATACGCTGCACAGTCGGCCTGTTGGGCAAGGAAATAAAGAGAATCAGTCGATGTCAACGTTTATGTAGAAAATAGCCAAACCAGATATTATTTCGGAACTCGGCCAGCTTATCCTGGTCACTCGGGTCGAATTTGAACTGTGGTTTGGGATCTATAATGACGCCAGCTTGGAATTGGCCTCGGCCGAACATCACCGATGCTTGAATGTGTGGATCCTGATTGAGTATGGCCTCTGGGAAACGAGGCAAAAACGTCAGATATGAAGCATCCCAGTGCTCTAGTTGACGGACTCACCAAGCGGTCCTGGATTGGTCTATGGGTCAAGTTAGCGTTCGAATTAATATTATTCAAAGCAAGTGAAAAACGGAACCTTTTCTCCAGTGCTGTGCATAATCTGGTCATCATTCCGTCCATATACCCTCCAATATCCAGGTTTGTGAGGATGCTGAATAAAAAGATCGGAAGTGGCATAAGCATCGACACCATTTATCTTGGTGTTTATGATACTTGGACGGTTGAATGGGCTGGACTGAATAGAATTCGATTATTGTCAATCAGGAAGTAACGGAAAGAAAATACGAACGACAAGGACAAGCCCATATAAGCCAGCTTCCTGAGGTAGCATTTCCACTGCCACATTTTCCGTGAAAGTCATGTATTCCCAATCTTTGTCGACTTTAGCTGTGGACAGGGACCTTAATCAGGGATGTAGAAAAATGCGAGGGATGTATTCGAACCTGGTAGCATGGGACTAGGGATGCCTCCTTCAGTCTTACAAAAAAGGTATTTAGAAAGCACTGGAAAGGAATTTTGGACGCTTACAATCCATAACCGACGAAAATGGTAACCCCTTGAGACACGAGGTAGTCGCCCACTTCTTTACTTAGCGGACCTCCTCCGAAAAGCTAGGGTCCAGGCCCAGGATCAACATTCTACGAAACAAAATAGAAGAAACAGCACCCACAACACCGGATCTGGTAGCCAGCCATTTAACGTACTCGGGTTTACGTGACCACGCCTAAGGTATTCATCATTCCTTGTTTCAGGAAAGAAACAAAAATTTAAAAAATAAGCGTACTTCAACCACCACTGGTACAGAAAAGACGACGTCGCTCTTCGTAGCCACGGCGGACTCGAAGTGAAGTTGGGGTGTTGGGAACTGGGCTGGGGATTTGGGCTTGAATGAACTACCGACATGTCCACATGCCGCCTAACGATTGGACGGGTTCATTGATAAATTTAGGCAGAGACACGTTATAATTGGTTCGACTGACCGACCAACAAGCCTGCATGATACCCATGCCGTGATACATGGGCACTGAGTGCCATGAGAAAACGACGCCGGTAAGGTCCCGTCCTCCGAAGAAAGGCTGGATGCCCAATTCGATCAAGCGGCGATTAGTCCATGGAATGGGCTTGGGAAAGTTTGTAGATCCTAAGGGAAATGGAATAAATGGAAAAGAAGTTTAATATAACTCAGGACGTACCTGAGGAATGCATGTAGACTACAACGTCATTCAAGTCTCTTTTCTCGAAAGGGATGTCATTAGGGTCGTCGTCAGCCTCCAAATAAAGATCTTCAAAGAGAGGAATGGGAGTGCGCTTCGGCTGAGCAGCCTCTGGGTAGTTCGAAGATAAGAGCTCCAGCGATTCATTCGAAAGCTCGATCATAGACGCTTCATGGCCGACCAAAAGATGATTGACTCCGACCTTGTAAAGCAAGTGTGCGACAGCAGCTGGCGAATTTCTAGGAGAGATCGCAAAGGCGATGTATCCAGCGCGCAAGATTGCTATGAATGTGGTGAGATATGAAAACGTGTCTGCGAAGTCGTCAGAAAGAAATTCTGATACCGGATAAAGGAATGCTTGAGCGTACCAGAAGCAGCCAAGATCGCCACCACTGGGATATCCTTTATTCCCGCTTTCCAGCCCATAATCTGCCTTATATGCCTTGCCCCCACACGTACAGCTCTCGCCACTTCAGGCCACAGTATATTGCTGATCTCTCCATTCTCCTGAGCAAAGACGAACAAACGATGGTCCTTACTATGCTCCTCATGCCACTCAAATATTTCAGGAAGAGTGAGGCTGCCATCCAAGGGTGGAATCGTGAAGGTCTTTGACGATAACGCCTGAGTCTTTGGGAGAGGAGGGATGATATCGTCCATGTCGACGTCCATCATGATGGAAGTGTTGGAGGAAGAGAGTTAATTTTGAGTTCGGCAAAGGTAAATATAAGCTTCGGCCAGCGGGCAGGTGCAGCCCAGGTGGGTCACCGCATGAATATAGCATATAGTGTCTGATCATGACGGTCTGTGTTGGCAATCAAGTGCTCACGAGGTGAGAGGTTACTTTGATAGCAAAATAAAATACGGACGGACATCGTGCGAAGTGGATAGCTGAGAACGACTAGAGAGGATATGTGGCGTACACTTTCTGCAAAAAAAGATAGAATGTCGTCATAACGCCTTAGTCATGCACCTCGGATCGTGTTATAGATTTCAGATTCCTTATTCACACCTGTGAGAGTTGACTAAGATGAGATTTACGCTGGCCGAAGGGGATTGGTCTGCAAGGGTAAAACGGACGACATAATTAGTACAGATTCCAATGAAAGGACGAAAATATACACTTGTGCCTGCCGAAGCCCCAATTTTAATTGCGCCCACAGACCAGGGTATACGCAAGAAGGGTGAAAATATCACCGTCAAGCGCATCAGTTCCATAACCACTCAGGTAACCGAATCGATAATCCAGAAGGAAGTCGAATTTAGCAAAGAAAGAGAACGCTGCAGCCAGTCATGTCATTCGTGGGCTATAGTGCAAGTATCGGAACTGATTTCTCAGCAGAGTGGTGTAATCATTCCGTTGACTTGTACTAATGAATCATGTCTGGCCACAGCGTTCTTGATGCTGCATAAGCACTTCCATACCGTCCGACCGTGGCCCAGACACAAGGAAGATCATGAGCCCTCAGACTCGGATATGATTTGATAGGGTTAAATAAAGTCCACCTTTCTCGTAATCCCTTCAACCTTGACACCACTTCATCAAGAACTGCCCAATGAGATCCAGAAAAAAATCTCTAGGCGAAATCATGTGTCGAGGAAGGCCTGGCAAAAGAGGGACCGCGCAATACTTATTGGGCTTTTATAACGTTCGCCGAAGATATAAAAGGTAAAGGCAGGTTATTGGTTCAAGTCACTATGCACGCGAGCGCAAAAAGTTAGAAACTGAAGGCGATTTAGAACCCAGACGACGCACAAGCAGCCGGGCGCGTTGAAAACACAGAAAGGTTGCAGAAAGGGATTCAGAGGAGACAACGTTCTCAAATGTTCATTATATCAGATCCTTGGCGTCCATGAATGACTTGCTTCCTTCAGCTTTGGAGGCTAGCTTTTCTGGGTGGTGGTGAGAAGGAATGAAACCAGCTGACACGGCCTTCGTGATTTCATCACCTTCGGATCAGCAGGACCCCGAAATGCACTTGGACCAGAGCCCGTCCTATTTTTGGGCCCTTGTTCATTCGGCGCAATCTCTTTTGATTCCCATAAACCAGCCAAGTTTCACTACGACGTGTATTTGACTTCCATGGGCTCATTTATATTCACTTTTAGGTCAAATTCGAATATTTCAGGCTTTCTGGCAAAGGCCGAGCGCATTCCGGGGTCCAGCTCAAAAAGTTCCATTCTCACCTGGCCCGTATTCCCACACGTCTTTATTTGGATGCACCTTTGTCTCCCCTCTCCCATTTCTGTCTTCCAGAACGTCCATCTTCTTTCAGTGCCACTGCTCCTCCCATACCGCATTTAGATGTTCGTTTATCCTCCCCAGTCTCTTTTCGTCCATCCTTGTTCTCCTCTTGAATTTAGCACACGTCTGCCCACTACGCGTTCTTTTACCGAGGAAATTTGCGATTTTGACTGGCGGAATGCGGTGTATGTGAGGCTCAAAAGGATCAGAGAACTCCGTCGAATCCTCGAAATGAATCTATAAAGGGACGACAATTAGATGATCTGCCCAAGCCCTGCCTTCTTACCCCGCCTCTGCCACGTTTTCCTGCTGTCCCGTCTGTCATTCCTTTGCCGGCGGCCTACGAACGTCGATCAAGACGACGTCCTCATCAACTTAGATCCCCCCATCTCTCTCATTTCATAACGACTTAGAACTTGTAGCGTACCATGCCTGCCGTACGTTTAACTCGTCGCCGAAAATCCTCTCATGCGACCTGTGAGTTCTCGCCTTTCTTCACATCTTTTGTTTAACGTCTGATCGCCTTTTATCTACAGTTTCTCCAGCCAAACCTGGTACCTATGGCGTCACTGCTCGTCCTGTCACATTTGCGCCCAACATTACCCCTGGAACCTTCACTGAGCCCGACCCAGATGACACCGCCAACCCTCTTGTTGCTCTGGCCGCCACTGCTGCCGATCCGGCTGCTGGACCTCACGTCAAGGCCCTCTTCCCCAACCAGGACGCGCCACAGACTGCCCCTTCAAGGAAACGTTGCCCTCCCGGCAAGCGGTTCTCTCAGGGCTACATCCCAAGGCCACCTAACGCGTTCATGCTCTTCCGAGCTGACTTCGTGAAACAGAAGCACGTTCCAGGGAGCATCGAGGCCAACCACAGCAGTTTGTCGAAGATCATTGGTGTGTTTTCCTTCCGCCGTCTTGACACAGTGGCTTGCGTACTGATCATTGTTTGTTACGATAGGTAACTACTGGCGTTCTCTCCCTCCTGATGAGAAACACGCCTGGGAGGTGAAGGCCAAGCACGAGAAGGCAGCCCACAAGATTCGATTCCCCGACTATCGGTTCCGTCCCGTTCACAATAAGAACAAGCAGCCCAAGCCAAACGTCGCCCCAGCCAAAGACGACGCCACGTCAAAAAGTAAAGCAGCAATGGCCGCTGAGGACGAACGCAGATGTGAAGAAGTCGCTCAGCTTTTGTTGGAGGGTAAAAAGGGCGATGAGCTCGCCAAAGCCGTTCAGAGTTTGGATAGGGCGAGGAGTTGGGAACGTGAGCAGGAGTTGGAGTTTGAACTGGAGATGGGGTTCAGCGACGAATTTGATGGTGATTCTTCTATCCATAGTGGGAGCCTTCAAGTTAGTCGGGCCACTAGTCCCAGCAACGTTATGCCAACACTCCACATGCCTACAGCGATTCACTCGAATACGTTTGGGTTCCACCCTCACCAAACTGCAGGTATAGGTATGGGAATGGATTTCTCTCTTCAGAGACGACCTTCCTCCGTTCCTCTCCCCAACGAGTGGTTCGCCAACCCCAATTCATTCATGGGTTCAGGCATCGCTCTGCCATCGTTGCCCCCTTTCATCTCCCGCCCTGCGTCCCCAGTGAACTCCATCTCTCGGTACACCCAAGCCCAAAACCACAACCAAATACAGTTCAACAACCCTTTCCACACCTCCGAATCCCAGCCATTCGCTCCTGCCGAAGGACATCATCAACCCCAAGGCCTCTTCCACCCTCACCCTCAACATTTCTCTCCCAACCGCGCTTCGTTCGGTCTGGGCCTCCGCCGTGCTTCATCTGCACAACCTCTCCTATGGCGATCGTGGACGACGCCCATGTCGCACTTTGACGCTTTCGGATGGATATGGGCATGGGCATGGATAGCCAAATGCAGATGGAACGTGACCCAAGCCCGCTTCCGGAGGTCGACCCAGGCCTCTTTGGGAATTTCTCTTTCCCAACTGAGCATGCAGGAGGCCACAACACGCCTCCTATTCTCGCACCCATGGATACTTCCGTTCCTCCTCTGATGCAGCACGAGCATGATCTTTCCTCTTCCGCCCAGTCGACTTCTGCCACGTCAGTTACTACCCCCTCATCCTCCATTTCTCGTTCCCCAGCTTCTTCCGTGGTCAACTTGGAGTCGATGTACTGAACAATGGGTTTACAGGCATGAACCTAGATGGACTGTACGCTTCCACTGACTCGGCCCACGGCATGGGTATGGGTATGGGCGATGATATTAGCGTTGGCATTTACGCAGCAGAGAAATGTTGATGGCGTGTACGGCATGCAGATGGGCATGGGTGGATGTACCCTTATGAGTCCGTCGTGGTCTCTCCTGATCATATGGCTGGGAGGAGGAGTTGTTCTCCCCCAACCGACCCAGACGCCTACGCAGGCGGAGTTTGCGACGCAGCAGCAAGAAGTCGTTGCTGATGACTCTCATGTGTTCTGAAGCTCATGCTCATGCTTCACCTTGCCTCACCTGCGTCTGAAGTCGACCTCGACCTTGATGGATACCCTCTCTTTCCTTGTTCTCTGGCTGCGCCTCGTCTCTCCTCATCTGGATGACTTTATATCTGCTTTCTCTATCCATACATCCATCCATCTTTATCATTTTCGTTATTTTTTATCATCACTCTAATTCTCCTGTCTGTCTTTCAGTCTCGCCAAATCCTGTAGCGTTATTATTTCCCAGTTGTCATCACATTCACCCCAAAATCTGTAGCCCCTATTTCCCGTCGTACTCTGTCTCTTTTTCTATTTACTATATCTACTAGCTCGTTATCGGTAATCTTTAGATTCTATCACTTAATTGTAGCCCTGGCTGTATCTTTTTGTAGCTCTACTTGATCTGTCTGTATCCTTATCTTGTCTTAACAATGTATGGAGTTTTTCCATGATTTTGCTGGCTGATACAATGGTATGAAATGAATTGATTCGAATTTCGGATATCGTTATGAAGTACACGTTGAAGTAAAAATAAAATCTGAGTACATATCCAAAACGATGATTTGATTTACAGAACAACCTTCACCCAAGGCGAGAGGAGGTCCACCAGCGCAAGAAACTTATTTTCAGCAAGCCAATGAGTGAACCCTATGATTGCTGCCTCATATTTGATTCGGCTGAGTTCATCGTCCCGCTAGGACCCACCCCGAACAGATCAACTTGATGACCTACCAACGCAAAAAACAACTCTGACTCCTCCTTTGGCAACTCCTTGACAATATCACGGCAGAGGAAGGGCAAATAGACGTGGCGACTGCCAAAGGGGGGGGAGGAAGAATCTCTCGCATTTTCAGAATGGCACGTACAGTCATCTGGTGGATTTCGGACGATGATCGGTTGTACTTTGTAACATCGTCAGTGGCGAGGTGGTATACCCTGTACGCCCTGTCGTACGCTGATTGGAATTCAATGGTCCCATTAGCAATTGCGCCTAGGACGAGGTCGATAGAAGGCGTTTCGCCCGACATGGCCGAAGGAATTGAGTTGAGGGCGCCCAGCAAACTGCGAACCCAATACTTGCTTTCTCGTGCTTCAGGTGTATCATCTCTAAGGTGGTATTGCAGAGACCTGCACATCGCAGTTGTGGAGGCAAATGTCACACTGCCATCGACCCTCATATTGAGAAGAAGGATCTGGTTGAGCGCGTGGGTCTGTTTAGGCGTCAACTTGGTAGGCGTAAAGAAGAAAACATCATCTTGTGCAGTTGGCGTCTGGCGATACTTCCACATGTCCTGATGCGCTGCTTCCTGGTTAGCATATTGGCACGTTGACCGGGTCATCCCAATATCAGCCAAGGTGCTGTCTAGGAAGCGGCGCTGGCTTTCGATGGTTTCAGGTCCAATGATGTTATTCCGTAAGACCAGTGCAATTTTGGGACTGACCACGAAAAGCCTGTGGCACTCAGCCATTTTGTTGATGCGTCCTTCCCATAATCCGAAAGAGTTCGAGCACATGATGAACTCCTCACCATCAGCGGCTTCCCATATCCCCAAGAAAAAAGAGTCGGCAATAACAGTGTAGTCGACAGCGTGGAAGTTAATGTCCAGGTCAATACTTGTCGTGTACATCTTCATCATACCTTGCGGTCCATATTTTTTTTGGATGGCTTCTCCAGTAGCGACAATTTTTTGGTGAGGTGTGTCGAGCACGTACTTTACTCCAAACAACCACACGCCATCTTTGGTATGAATATTGTGTTTCTCTTTGAAGTTCTTCATCCAAGCCTTCAATGGTGCGTTGTCTGGATCGTTTTCGTCAAAGTAGCTGTCAATAAGGGAGACTCGGCGGTAGTGCATGAGATAGATGAACTTGCGAAAGTCGCCTAACTCCCTTCTGGTCATTCGTACACCTCCGATGTCTGTCTCCGATGCGGTACTAATATTACGAATGACTAGTGCAGCAGAGTTCTCCAGACGCGAGAGGCCCTGCTCAAGGTGATCCACGTTTTCATGGTTGGTTTCATCGCGGTACATGTTGATAACGCCATAGACCTTTCCAATGGGTCGTGGCTCGAAAGTCTGGCTCGTTATGTCGTACATTAATATAGTTTCATTGTCGATTCCCGTTTTACGTTTTACGTGCTTTATAAAAGTTCTTCTGACGCTCTTTTCTGTTCCTAATAAATGAGAACACGGGCGCTAAATATCAATACGACAAACAGATAAGGCAGCCTGAAAGTTATGACTTACTTGGGCCGCATCTGAGCATCTTGAAAGTACCTCAGAATGAACCGAGGTATATAATGCTGATATTGGTCTTTAGGAAGGTTTGTGTTGGAGTTCGTAGGCATGAAGGAGCAAAAAGCCTGGTCGACTCGTGGGCACTGGCGGAAAGGGAACTTCGAAAGTCGCACGCTTCTGTCCAGGCAATTATTAGGTAAGTTTAGGGAAGGCGAGATCCAGGTCCGTGGACGTCCATCATCATAGTTTACTTTGGCAGCCGCTGAGTTGCATAATCTAAGTCCTCAGCTATGGTCCAAAGTGGAGTGAAGGATGGATGAACTTTGTTCCAAAGTATGAAGCAGTTCAAGGAACAAAAATGCAAAAAAAAAAAGAACGGCGATGAGGCTAGTGCTTGGGGGACAGGTAGAGCAGGCCATGCAGATAGCATCGCATGCAGTGAGAAGAGGCAACCTTGGATTCTGAAATTGGAATGATATTGACACGTGCTAGAACGTGAAACATGCACAGCCGCTGGCGGAAAAGTAATCTAATCTAATCAAATTGTCATGTCAACCATCCAGAATTTGACAGGGAATCCCATAACGAACACTTCACAGGGCAGTGCCAACGATGATTAATTGCATGTAGCCAAATGGTGAATTGGGATAGATACGGTCTCAGGAGGGTACAGGCTTACAGTCTTATCACCATGTTATCATATCAAGTGCCGTCAAAACATGACATGTTTGTCCTTGTTCCATTGAAATTCATCGCCTGATATGAGAAGCTGTCAGAACAATCCAAGTCTTGTCAGACTTCTCATAAGTTTCTGTTAGAATTGTAAATGGTCCAACACAACTTCACAAGCAGTGAGAGGCGATGAAAAGGTGGCAGTAACAGGAGCTGGACAATGTGGGAACTCCATGTTGGCCACCGTTCGCTGTGGCATGCAAGATTTCGATTTGAGGTGTAATCTGTAATTAAACATTGACCCGGTTTTGATGTGAGTGAATGTGCGATAAGTAAGTCAAAGCATTACATAGCTTTGAGCTATGGATGGGAGATTGGGGAACTGAAGAAAGAATTCTCTGAGTCTAATTAAGTGAAATATACCGACCCATGGTTCTGTGTATCATTCCATGAAAGCTGGGACTATGCAGGTTTCATGTTTGAATAAATCCAAACTGACTCTCTTGAACATGTGGTTCATGCAAAGCGAGAAATACAGAAAATCCTAGTCATAATGTCCAGGCTGGCAAAGACATAAATACTCACAGCCAGTAAGATCCCAAGCAGGAATTCATGATAATGTGCTGTATATGATGGGTAAAGGCATACCAAATCATGAGTTCAAAAACTAACATGCTAGGTACCCCAGAATGAGATCTCTTGAATATATAGCCACATTATATTTACTGGAATAATGAGTTGAGACCAGCCAATTAAGAAAGAGGTGGCCACCTAGTCATCGACCAGGACTATAAAATGTACCTCTTTTTTGCCATTTATCTCCAGCCTCTTCGCAATTCCTTCATTGCTATTAGGTTCTTCGCCACTTCACCCCAACATACAATTCATTTCTCAGCTACCATCATCTACATTGCCCTAGCATTGTTTGGGGCCAATTTTCTGGCTAAGGCTGATATCATTGCTTTCACCAGCGACCACTGCAATGGAGATGAAGGTGAAAATGTACCCTGCTCCAATGAATGTATCGACTTTAATCTCCGTCATTCATTTGAGGTTTGTATTCCTCACCACTGTGGAGTCAGTACTCCATCTGAGCATGGAATTACACAAAATCATTATGGTGGCAGACTCACCTCGATCTTTAGTGAGTCAGCCATGACACCGCCAATGGCCCAGCTCGAAGCCACTGAATTGAAAGATTTTGTTTCCGTCCACCTGCTCAACTTGCACTGGCAACGTGATTACAGAAATTACCATATATGTATATTTTCCTTTTACTTTATTCCTTGTCAGGGCAACCACTCGCTAATTCCTTATTCCTTCATTCATCTTTTTGGCGCCCTGACTTGTCCCCATTCAAATTTAGCCTTAGATTTATTCCTATAAAATTTCAAGGAAATTTTCGTAGCTAAAGAGGTATAAAAACCATGTAGTAGCTACATATTTTCTTGGTTAATTTCAGTGCATTTTTCCCCACTCAAAACGAGAGCTACAAGAGCTCTATCGACTTGCGAAGAAGTCAAATCTCCAAATTACTCACTTTCTCACGGGTACAGGCAACTTTGGATCTACTCAAAGTTCCTTACCCACTCGTATTCTCTCATTTGAGCTCGCTAAGGACACTGAGGTGATCCTTAGGCTCTCTTATTCCACCAAACACCCTCAAAACATCAAGACTTATTTTCTTTTCACCACTATCTACTTGGACATAGTACCTAGTATTTGATTGTTCCGTCAATCATCTTACTCGGTTCCTTCGGATTTCCCCTCGTCTTATACCGTTCCCACACAGAACGGGTTATTTACAACTGGAGCCCACCACGAGGGGGTTCTAAGGTTTCTTTTGTCTCAAGTTTCATCAAAAATGGGTGCTTGTTTTCGCATCAGCGAATCAATTACAAACTCGAACTCTTGGCAAAAAATCCCGAGGTAATCTGCATACGATTTGTAGGCTACCCTTCGCTACTCAATAACGGATTCGTCATTCTACACCCCTAACGAATCCTCCACCATTTCCGACCAAAACTTAACAACTCCGCCAGCTGGCACAGGCAGAACTAGTCCTATCGAAGATGGACCGGTTCTCCTATCATAGGACGATTAAATCCAGCCCAGTGGACGGATCAAAACAGGGATCGAGATCAGCACGAAGCCGATCAAGAACATACCCGGGCTCACGACGAGCATCGGGATACACATAGTGATCTAGACAAAGACCAATTTGAAAAAAGCGTATCAAAGAAGAAACTTCCATCACTCACCTCATTAATCAAACCCAAATGTCTATGCCATCAAGAAACCACTCTTCGGCACCTAAGTTTGATGGGCAGCCAAGTGAGCTCACCCGATTCCTCAATGAAGTCCATCGTCTCGGCACAAGAGCCCTCCTTGATGAAAGAGAAATCATTGAATGGGCACTCGAGTACCTTGGATCAGATGAATATGAATTGTGGGGGCAGTTGTCTGAGTCGAAAGGAAAGACTGGGAAAGCTTCAAAACTGCAGTAACTGAACTTTATCCTGGCGCAACCGGCGACCGCAAATATACTGTACACGAGCTACAGTATTAACCGAGGAATGGCAATCAAACCAATCACTAGTCAGAATCAATTTGGAGAATATTTTAGAGAGTTCTTACGAATTGCAAATTTCCTCAAAAGCAAGGATCGACTTTCAGATCGCGAAGTAAGCAACATGTTTATGCAAGGACTTCACATCGACTTCACAAGCGAGTTCGCGAACAGCTTCGAATCAAGAGCCCTGATCACCACCTTGATGATCCATGGACTCTTACCGAGATAAAAGTCGCTGCGTGATGATAACACCTTCAGCAAAAATAGCAGCATTGCCAAATGATCCACCCACTAAAGCAGAATCATCCCGAGCTCGCAGCAAAGTCAAGAAAGAAGTTTTTGATGTAGCAAGCATCCAGCAGGGCTAGATGAAGGAAAATGGGCAGACGTGGTGGCGATGACATTGATGAAGAAATTAAATCTCTCACCTAATGAGGTGCCAAATCCGAACCGAACATGCAAGGGGTTCTGTTTATTTTGCAGTGACCCTGCCCATTTCCTTGCCAATTGCCCTAAACTGGCTGAATACGTCGCCAAAGGATGGTGCAAGCGTGATGATAGAGGACAAGTATTGACAACTAATGGAGCAAAAGTTACATCGCAAACGGCGGAAGGAAGAACTTAATGGATCGAATTGATAATTGGGCCGAGCCATCCCTCTATAGCGACGGTGTCTGCACATGTCGTGGAAGTCCACGAAGTACCATCTGCCCAGATTGAAGAAGTCAGCA
Organism: Gymnopilus junonius; assembly: GCA_015501075.1. Taxonomy (NCBI): domain Eukaryota; kingdom Fungi; phylum Basidiomycota; class Agaricomycetes; order Agaricales; family Galerinaceae; genus Gymnopilus; species Gymnopilus junonius. Next base: position 23,910 of record JADNYJ010000075.1, on the reverse strand, counting down.
AGGATGACCTTCCACAGGAAGAACAAATACTTACCCAATGGGATCTGGAAGAAATCGAGATGTTTCAGGCATTAGCAATACAGGCCACTAGAAGGCCAAGTCGCAAAGCAAAAACTGGTCTCACCTAAGCCAAACGTCTGTGGCCCGACAACTCGAAGCATGGCAAAACAACAGCAGATGGCTGAGAAGAACAAGCCTTCCAGGTGCGCCTGTGTCTTTGCCTATACCGAATGTGGCTCAGTTCCGATAGTGATGCCAATCGAAGATCCTAAATTAATCAGTGGGGTAGCAGCAAAGGGTCTGGATACTGAAGTTGTGCTTACCCTTCGAGAATTGCTGGCATATCCCCCGAAGTTCGCAAACAGTCAAGGAACTTGTAATGACCAAGTGTGTTGTCCCTCCAGTGGAAACGGCACTCAATTTAAATCAGTTTTCATCAAATGCTCATGCAGCAAATGAAGACCTACATGAACAAGGGCTGAGGCTCCCAGATACAAAGAAGGGACTAATCATGGCGAAGCACACAGAAAAACTGCGCGCTATTGATATCATGCTCAAAAGCGACATCAAAATTGAAGCATTGATTGACAGTGGATCTATGGTGGTTGCTTTGCAATGTGACAAGTGGGAATTGCTAGGACAGCCAGTTCGGTCAGATCATTTAATGATAATGAAGATGGCAAACCTTACTAGCAATGCAACCCTCAGTCTCCTCCATAATCTTCCTATCACAATCGGAGATCATGTATTCTATGTGCAGGTTCAGGTGGTCGAAGATGCCCCATATGAGATGTTATTGGGCTTACCTTTTTTCTCCTTAACCATGGCTATATTCCGACATTTCGAGGATGGTGCGGTTCATATGACTATGGTGGATCCTAATACAAGTCCATCATCACAGTGCGACATGAGAACATGAGAGTCTACAGATGGACTTACTGGGGCTGACCTCGGAATTAATTTTGTGATAGTCGACTATTGCAGTAGTTCTGCGGAAGATGAGGATGGGGACTCACATGAAAATGATGACATGAGCTCTGAAGATGGCATGCCAGGTCTTCAAAGCGTGTCCAATACGATATTGACAATGAAGACTACCAGGCCATGCTGAGTGATGATGAGGATGGGGAAGTCAATGACGAAGCCCACCTAGATGCAACAGAGGTGCCCAACTCAGACTCCAACTTGACTGGTCCGACATTCTGGTTACACATGCAACAGAAGTCTCAAACTTCACTGTCACTGCTAAAAATAGCGGAAGTCCATCAATCTACCTCAGGGATGGGGCTGCAGAAGTACTCACCTACAAGAAGGTAGAAACCATGTGAAGCCCATCGCTACCACCCTTCCGAAGATTTTCGTATTGTTCACAAAGTTCCCTCTGATCCGTTGGCTGACATGCCAGGGTTACCAGTGCACCCACCTGAGTTCACACCAGGGAAAAGATACATGGAGGACAGAAGGGAGCAGATGAAAGTTAATGAGGATGGGTTTCTTTGGCCTGAAGAGGAAAACTTATCCATTTTATTCTCAAGGCGCAGGAAGATGGCTTTGCCTGGGACGAGACTGAAAAAGGAAAGTTCTCATCAGACTATTTTGAGCCAGTGGTCATCCCCACAGTCGAGCATGTACCTTGGGTCTTATGGAACATTCCGATCCGCGGGGGATCTACGATCAAGTCATTGATGTCATTAAGGCAAAAATAGCCTCTGGCATCTATGAACCTTCCAACTCCTCCTATCAGTCCATTGGTTCACAGTCATGAAGAAGGATGGAAAATCCCTCTGCCTTGTCCACATCTGCAACCTCTCAACCAGGTTGCTATCAAGGATTCAGCCCTACCTCCCCATGTCGAGACCTATGCGAGTCTTTTGGCAGATGAGGTTGTTATGGAATGTTGACCTCTTCATAGATTCGATCAGTGTGAGCTTGCTGTAAAATCATGGGATCTCACCACCTTTCAAACTCCCCTTGGAACTTTTCATCTAACATCCATTCCTATGGGGTACATGAATTCTATGCAAATCCAACATGGTGATATGACCTTCCTGCTTCAAGATGAAATCCCACATATTACTATTCCATTCGTCGATGATGTACCAGTCAAGGGGCAGCCACTCTTATGAACTCCCTGGAGGAGGTTATGAAACTATTCTGGATAATCCAGGAATACGTCGATTTGTTTGGGAGCACCTGAACAACGTCAATCATATTATTCAATGATTAGGCATGCTGGAGGTACCTTTTCGGTCCGAAGTCGAACCTATGCTCAGAAACTGCTGTGATTGTTGGACACTTTGTACCTATGATGGCCGGGTCCCTTTGGAGTCTCGGGTCCAGAAAATTATTGATTGGCCAGTTTGTGAATCTCTGACGATGTCAGGGGCTTCCTTGGCACGTTGGGCACCATTGTATCTTCATCAAGGACTACACTCAGCACGCTAGGCCTCTCGTCGATTTAACTGAAAGAATGTACCTTTTGAATTTGGGAACGAGCAGCTTTTGGCTATGGAGAAGCTGAAAATGTTCACCCAGACTTGTCCGGCTATTCGTGCTATTGACTATAACTCAGATAACGAAGTTACTCTTGCTGTTGACTCATCCTGGATGGCAGTCGGCTATGTGCTCTCACAGCAGGATGATGATGGGAGGTGGTATCCCTCTCGTTTTGGTTCAATTATGTGGAATGAGCGAGAGCAACATTACTCACAAGTGAAGGTCGAACTTTATGGCCTTTTTCGTGCACTTAAGGATGTGCAAATCTATATCATTGGAGCAAAAACCTCGTGGTCGAGGTCGACGCAAAATACATCAAAGGGATGATTAACAATCCCAACATTGTTCCTAGTGCAGCTGCCAACTGATGGTTAGCCAGAATTCTTCTGTTCAACTTCAAACTTCACCATGTACCTGGTAAAGACCACACTGCTGCAGACGGTTTGTCCAGGTGCCACCAATCTGAAAATGACCTCGTGGACGGTGAAGATATCGATCAGTGGATCGACGAGGCAAATTGTTTTGCTGTCGAGACACTGAACTCCTCAGTAACGTGTTCAGGTCCCCCAGCTGTGCTCACCTTGTTGAACCTGGTTTCACCGGCGATGCTCATTACTATGACCGAAAATGTGATAACCTTGCCTCTGAGTGACAAAGCAGAGAGGCAGGACTTACTTATCAAGTGTATCGAGGTATTCTTGGGTCCAGTCAGGCCCGATAATGTTACGGACTTGGAATTCTCCCGATTTATTCGTCAGGCCTCCGATTTCTTTATTCAAGGGGGTCAGCTTTGGCGAAGGATCGTTCTGGATGGCACAAGCTATACGTACCTCGCGAAAAATGCTTGATCCTAATAACTCAGGCCCATGATGACCTTGGACATAAAGGTGTCTTCTCAGTCCATCTTCACCTCCTCGAACGATTCTGGTGGCCATGTCTCGAAAACGATGTCAAGTGGTATATTCGTACCTGTCATGAATGTCAGCTTCATCAAGTCAAGAAGCTTCATATTCTGCCTACCATACCCACTCCTCATGGATTATTTCGCAAAGCATATATCGATACTATGCTCATGCCCAAGGCCGCGGGATACCGATATATTGTACATGCCCACTGTTCGCTCACTGCATGGCCTGAATGGGCTATGCTTCGCAAAGAAAATGCCCTGGCAATTTCAAAGTTTATTTTTAATGACATTCTTTGCTGATGGGGAGCAGTAGAAGAGATTGTTACAGATAACGCACCTCAGTATATTCAGGCTGTCGAGCTTCTTCAAGTGAAGTACCACATCCATTATATTAGGATCTCGCCTTACAACTCAAAAGCTCAAGGTCCCATTGAGCGACGCCACTTCGACATTCGAGAGGCAGTGGTCAAGGCGGTGGACGGTGATGAGTCTCGCTGGCCAAATGTTGTGCCTTCGATCTTCTGGTGGAGCAAGTTACTATTATGAAATTGATGGGGCACTCGCCAATTTACCTCGCCCATGGTGTCGAGCCTTTGCTTCCTTTCGATCTCGCCAAAGCTACCTACCTGGCACCACAGCCCGATGGCAAACTCGCCACAGAGGACCTAATTGTAGAACAAGTGAGAATGCTCCAGAAATGACCTGAGCAGCTTGCCATTGTAAAAGAACAAATATTGATGGCTCGCTGGGCAGCAATAGCAGCAAGGGAGAAGGACCACCTTGCGAGCAAGGTGGTGTTTTCATTTAAACCCAGTTCCCTTGTGCTGGTTCGTAATTCCACAGTCGACAAGGACCTGGGAAGCAAGACTAAGCCCAGGTACTTTGGTCCCATGCTTGTCATATGCCAGACCCAAGGTGGTTCCTACCTTCTCGCCGAGCTTGATGGCTTGCTGTCAAAACTTCATTATGCCACATTCTGCCTATTCCCATATTACCCATAGTATGCATGCTTACCGGTTACTCAGATTCTTGATATCGCTGATTCCGACCTGGATGCATTGGCAGCAGAAGTGGAGGATGATGAAGAATAGGATTCAAGAAATTCAAGTACAAAAGGGACGTATAGTCCACATCATGGCCTAAAAATACATTGGAAGCCATAACAAAAATAGACTCATTGAGAGTCACCATCGACTCAAATATAGGTTTCGTCCTCGCCCTGCTCAGTTATATTTTCTCGCTTTCTCTTTTTCGATCAGCTTAATTCAAGATATTTCATTTCGCTTCTCATTCCCATGCCAGGCTTTACTCCCGCTCTGTTGGAGGATGCCACATTTGGTGAAGGTCTGGAGTGGATGCAGCGGGATGGTGCCCCATGACTCGCAACTCTCCTCGCAAGCGCCTCATCCGTTCCTCCAACTGTTCCACCAATGTCTGTATCGCCCTGGATTCATCGCCAATTCCGAGTTGATCCGCGTTCACGGCAATTTCACCAGCAGCCATAAGCATAGCGTTCGCTTCAACAAGACAGTTGGAAATTGATAAGTGCCGGCATGCTGCTTCCACTTGGAGAATTTGGGTGGCGGCCTCACGTGTTAGCCTCTGCATGGCCTCGCTATTTTCCCTGTCAACTGCCAGCTCAAGGAATGCTTCGAAGCAGGTATGTTCACTGCTAATGCTTCCGGATTGGCTCCTTTCTCTTCGCAACCAAGGCTGCCCAGCCATTTCAAAGAATGACGTGGAATTTTGGTCTCACCGCCTGCGTCTTCAGCTCCCGCTGGAGAGCTATGGCAGCACGTAGCTGACTGAGCAGGTGCTCAAGTGTCACCCTGTCCAGCTACAGAACACCGGGTAGATCAATAGTTGATTGACAGTGGCTTCGATGGCGGCTAGTTCAGCACAGTAGTACCCGCGATGCTTCCAAGTATCGCATTGTATGACTCGGCATTGCATGGATATATGTCCTGGATAGTTGGGAGCTGCTCCCGGTTCTCTTGCGGTAGAGAGTCTTCTTCGTTTTTGGACATCGACATATGCTCAAAGTTTCGTCAATGGCGGCTGTCATGGGTGTTTTATTCCGACATGAGCTGACAGGGACGTCAGCATTCAAAACTTCCCGGGAGGTGTGGAGTCGTACTCCATCTGAGCTGGAATTACGCAAAATCGTTACGGCGGCAGACTCACCTCGATCTTTTAGTGAGTCAGCTGCGACACTGCCAATGGCCCAGCTCGAAGCCACTGAATTGAAAGATTTTGTTTCCGTCCACCTGCTCAACTTGCACTGGCAACGTGATTACAGAAATTTACCATATATGTATATTTTCCTTTTACTTTATTCCTTGTCAGGGCAACCAACTCGCTAATTCCTTATTCCTTCATTCATCTTTTTGGCGCCCTGACTTGTCCCCATTCAAATTTTAGCCTTAGATTTATTCCTATAAAATTTTCAAGGAAATTTTCGTAGCTAAAGAGGTATAAAAACCATGTAGTAGCTACATATTTTCTTTGGTTAATTTCAGTGCATTTTTCCCCACTCAAAATGAGAGCTACAAGAGCTCTAGCTGACTTGCGAAGAAGTCAAAGTCTCCAAACTTACTCACTTTCTCACGGGTACAGGCAACTTTGGGATCTACTCAAAGTTCCTTACCCACTTGTATTCTCTCATTGAGCTCGCTAAGGACACTCGAGGTGATCCTTAGGCTCTCTTATTCCACCAAACACCCTCAAAACATCAAGACTTATTTTTCTTTTCACTACCATCTACTTGGACATAGTACCTTAGTATTTGATTGTTCCGTCAATCATCTTACTCAGTTCCTTCAGATTTCCCCTCGTCTTATACCGTTCCCACACAGAACGGGTTATTTACAGTAGTAGACTTCCACTGCTACTAGTTTGAACACAACTCCTATGCAATTCACAGTTCTTGGTGCATATGCATATTGAGAGGGCCATGCGAAGCATGGTAGGAAAAAATAATGTGCTACTCATAGGGTTGCCGAAGTTCAGTTCCGAACTGACAGTTCGAACCTGAACCGGCTGAACCGGACCGACGGTTCAAGTTCAGTTCCAGTTCAGTCCGGCTGTGGGCTCAGCAGTTCAGTTCTCGGTTCTCAGATTTTGAGATTTCTGAGAACTGGGTTCGAACCAGTTCGAACCGAACTTTGAGGTACGAATTTATCAATTTTTTTGGCCTTAAATGAGGCACAAGAGGTCGAAATATTGAGTGTTTTACAGGCTCCTAGAAGCAGCGCTCTCGGCTTCGCTTGCTGATTTCTAGAGGGGAGCGCAGGTCGGGAGAACTCCGTGATGGCATCAGGGTACAAACAAATAGTTATAAGGTCTCGAGCGAAGCGAGAGAGCGGCTGCCACATTTTGGCATGGACTTCTCGGGCATGCCTTTTGCAGTTTCATATATCATTTCATATCATTTTTATCAATGCCATTTTGTAATCACTTAAGCCACTTAGCAGATGCTCAGGTGACCACTACTGTATCTGCAATACTGAATTTTTTGATACGCTCTATGCTCTTCGGTCACCTTCTTTGCATTGAAGTGGAATCCACTGGCTTTATGGCAGAGTAAGGCTATCTGAGAAGTGTAGACGGTTTCGCATATGAAAGAGCCCATTTCCTGGTACCCAAAGATGTGCTCTGCGATGAGATTAGGATGTTCAAGGGATCCTGAACATTCTCCGACGTCGACTGCATGATGTGTTGGTTTTTATATGTTGGCAGAGTGAGCAATTGACTGAGAAAATCAGCTAACAAGTAGTTGCTGTGCTTGAAAGCCTTGAGTATTCTGTCCATTTTGATTGTGATCAATTAATCGCTTGACAAAAACTTATATATGATCTGACATTGAATGAATTCTTGCGAGGATGAGGCGATCATCTTATCTTACGGTTATACAATGTCATGATGCTTAGTGGTCACCTGAGCATCTGCTAAGTGGCTTAAGTGATTATTGATAAAAATGATATGAAATGATATATGAAACTGCAAAAGGCATGCCCAAGAAGTCCGTGCCAAAATGTGGCAGCCGCTCTCTCGCTTCGCTCGAGACCTTATAACTATTTGTTTGTACCCTGATGCCATCACGGAGTTCTCCCGACCTGCGCTCCCCTCTAGAAATCAGCGAGCGAAGCCGAGAGCGCTGCTTCTAGGAGCCTGAGTGTTTTACAACTTGATGTTATGTAAATGAGCTGTCCAAATTTGAGTCGGAGCTTGAAACGACTATCAGCCACTTGAATTCTCACCCCATCACTCCATCCATCTTCTATCCACTCACCCATCCACCCTCGTCTCCCTCTTCCTCTTGTTCTTCCGCATTGCCCCTCCCTCAGATGAGGATGTGGGTTGGTGCAGGCCTGTAAGGTACGTCACAGGATGTGCTTGCAATGGATTCGCAAGCGCGTTCTGTCTTTCTATCTCTTTCTTTGACGAGTTTGCTAACCTTGTGTTTTTTTTTTTTCATGTTGTTATGTTGATAATTGAAGGATTGGGGCTGGGAAGATATAAGGGGGGACCCTTGAAGAGGGAGGCCCACTCCGTACGTCACAGACGTGTTTGCGAACCCATCGCGAACACGCTCTGTCTTTATTTTTTTTGTGGTGACTGTAACTAAACTTGGTATTCTTTGTTTCTTAGGTTCGTGGCCACCTCCCTCATCAGCAAAAGCGAGTCGGAGGTGGGCTGTCATCTAGCCTTGACAGCCGCAATGCGGGATCTCACCACCACACCACCTCCCTCACCAACAAGAGCGAGCCGGAGGTGGACTCCTCTCTTTCAACAGCCATGACCATGCTGCCCGGCCCCACCTCCGTTTCCCTGCCTTCGCCGTATGCAAATGTCATAGTGGGCTACCCAGGCCTCCGCCCTCCCTTCACTCTGACACCACCTTCCTGATGGCATATTACAGCATACTGGGTGGCGTACTACCTCTATATGGTCACCACAATATGTAGCGTAAGTCTAGACATGTTGTAAATGCTTTTTAAACTTCAATATATTTTTTGGTTGGGATCTTGCGGTTCACCAGTTCGAACTGCGAACTGAACAGAACTGAACTGGGAGAACCAGTTCTTTGAAGTTCAGTCCAGTTCCAGTTCGGTTCTGGCAGATTTTTGACGGTTCAGTTCTCGGTTCTCAAAAATTGCTGGAGAACCGGACTGAACCGAACTTCGGCAACCCTAGCTACTCGGACCTACCCAAATCAAGGACCAGATCAATTTCGTACCCAAATGCGCGAAGCGCGCCTCGAAAAAATGGACTGCTTTCGGCCCCTGCAGATTTCATCAAATCACGGCATGCTAGATGACCTTCACCTATATAGACACTGTGTGATTTATTTATTTCTTCCCTCCCTTCTTCGATTTAATTTATTTAATTTTATTTAATATTAGGCGGGCCCACACCTATAGAAAGTGAGCCAAATTCGACTTGCCTATGTGAACCTGGAATAGTATTTGACTGTTTGTTTCACTGGCCGCATGGACGAAAAAGCCTGGCATGCAAACGTTCAGATTTCGATGTTCAATTCCTGACACGGGCTTGTACGGCCTGCGACATAGAACCCCAATTACTTTTCTGATTATAGATATTCTACTGGACGGTCTGGGAAAACACCTTTACGCAGTAAAAGTGCCTTTAGAGAACTGCTGTAAAACTTCATACACATGAACCATCAGTACAAGAAAGCGGCTAATCCATGTAAATTAGAATGACAGTCGATAAATCACAAATAAACCACTTAACTCTGGAAGAGTGCACTTTTATTTGTCAGGACACATCAGTAATGCCAGGAGGGGGAGGATAACCAGCGGGGTCCCAATGCAGGAACGACCGGCCCACAAGCTGTTCGCAAGACCTGTTAACTTACGATTGCCTGTGGTGCACTTGCCTCCATCACGGTTTTCATGGGCCAACGTTGACGTCGAATAAACCAACACGGACGATTGAAGGGAAAAAACCAGTCAACGCCAATGACGGCGATTGTAAGTATGCGCGAACAATGAGAGTGTGTTGTTTCCTTCCAGATATGGCATTTACAAGGGCCTTCGGACATTTTAAGAGTGAAGGAACCGATCTTGGCATCAGTCCTGATGCCTGAAGATGAAGACGAAGCCCAAAGGAGCCGGAAGACGGTGGAGAAACTCCGCATCCAGTGATCATTGAAGCTCCGATCAAAAAACCATGTCAAACTTTTCGTCGTGCTCAAGGCTTTGCCTGCGCTTTATCTCTCGTTCTTTTCTCCTTTTCTTGCTTCAAAATACTACACTTGTCAATCTCATCGCAGCTCAGACAGTAAACTACTTGTCCCTGTCGCTCTCCAAGCACTTGCAACTACACAACCCTGCCATGAACTAGCCTGATGTTTTCAACCCAGTTCTGAGTTTATTGGGAGCCTCAGTCCCAAAAGGCGGAAAACTTTACTGCATTGAGGTCGTCCGTGTCACTGTCGCAACTGCTCCATGATCACGGTTTGCAATCTACATCAAGCTGCCGAATTCATGCAAAATTACGTGCCCCATGATTACCACGAGGACAATACTGGGACTGCGCCTCAAGGGATCTTTCCATTATGAGTAATGACAACGACCCATATTCTATCCTTTGGAACAATGTAATATATCAACCAACGTGGTAAGGGTGATTTTAACCTGGAAGGAATCAATTAGATGGTGGGAACCTCTCTAAATTCGTTCAAATTGCATTCGACATGTCCTTTTCTTTCTGAATTGCAGGATGTCCCAAAACCCAGCCAAAACCTACTACATAGTTAGCATGAGCGCTCTGGGTGGAGGAATAAAGGTTCCTTGCCACAGCTTGGAATTTGTGATCTGTAACACAGGGGGTGAGCAGATCTGTATTCATTTTATTGGCGGTGGACTGAAGATAAAACGCTTAGAGTGTATTTCCGAATTCCGACTGCATAATATGCACGTACTCAAGAGCCCTGGTAGAGTATTGAATATTGAGCAGTGGGCGCCACGCGCTCATAAATCATGAAATGACACGAATGCGATGAGGGGCGCAATTTGACAAATGCCATTGAATTACCGCCAACTAAAGCCAGCAACGCCCCCTCGAGCTCTGCGCCCTGCTGTCAATCTCTTTGCCTCTGGGCGTTCAATTACGACCTGCTCAAAATTACTGTCTCCGGGTCGTGCCTCATCCATAGTTCGCCAAGACTAGTACACTTCATAGAGCATTGCCCCTGGACCTGATCTGACTGCAGCCTGACTGATTCTGGACGATCACTCTGAATTTTCACATCCAGGAAGGGTATTCAATTACTCGACTTCTCGGTACCGCTCTCTGAATGAAATTTGAATTGGGGGCACCAGACGGCCTTTGGACGGGGTGGCAAGCTCATCAACGATCTGAAATCGAAATTTCCGATTCGAATCAGTGAAATCAGGTCGATTGGTTTTTCAGTTTTGGCTTTCGCGCAGCTCCCAGCGTGCAGATGAAACGACCACAGGCCCCTCGACTCGAGATGAAATGTCGAATGTGAAAACCAGAATTCAATCAAAGAAGTCAGCTTATATAATGAATAAAGAAGGCCTCGTGGACGTAAGCATTGGGCGCATTTGAAAGAGCTGGAAAAGACAAAGGGCGCGGGCGATATGTTGTAGCTGCCACTTACGCGTGTGGCAATATTTCAAAGGCACTTGGAACGAAATACATTGGGATTCGAATACTCTACACATCACGTTGGTAAATATTTATATATGAGAATAAAAACGTCCAGCTTTTCTTGTTGCGTTATTTAAAGAGCGAGATATATAGTAGAGAAAGGGTCCATTGGATGTCACTTTGATTTCTTTCGATATGAGTGGGTGCATGAGAGAAACTGAGGCGTCGAGAGTAGCATGAAACAACCCAGGCGACCAGGAGCAGATGTATGTGCCATGACTTGGAAGATCGAGTCAATCGGTTACTGCTGACTTTGTGCACTCGCCGTCGCATTCGCAGTCAAAATCCCATTCAACGCCTCCCGTTTCAAACAGCTCTCAAACTTAAAACTCTTCGCAAGCTCGTCCAGCTCCGCCTCCGTCTTCCCCTTAAAATGGTCCGCCCACTCCTTCACCAAGAACTCCGCCACGAGGATATTCCGCGCCAGCCTGCCCACCCTTCCGCTGAGCGTCCACACGGGGGCAGGGTACAGGCTCTGGTACTGCGCGGGGATCTCGACTTGGGTGTGCTGCAAGAGAGGATCGTAGATGTGCTTGACGAAGGAGTCGTCGGCGCCCCAGGCGTCTACTGCCAGACGGTGCTTTTTGGCGAGGAAGGTGGAGAAGAGGGTCATGTAGGGCGTTGAAGGGGAGACGTACACCATTCCTTGGAAGCCGATGTCTTTGTATAGCCAGATGGACCAGCTAAGGCGGTCCTGTGGAAGAAAAACATTCAATGTCAGTTGGAGGAGAAAAAAATAAATCAAATAAAAGGACAAAAAAGTCACCTGTCTGTAAATCTCCAGCTGATCCTGGAGGACATTATACCGGACTTTATTAATCTCATCCGTCAACTCACCCTCATACTGCTTCCTCGCATACACCGGGCCCCATTCGCCATTCCACACACACAAACCCCTCTCATCCATCCACTGCCTCTTCTTCTCATAGCTCCTCCTCAACCTCCTCTTCTGCTCCTCTGTGCCTTCGTACTTCTGCGCCCCAGGGAACCCAAAGTTGGAATAATCATGGATAGAGTACGCAGTATTGTCCCACCCCTTGTGGGCATCGCCAAAGTGGGAAAAGTCCGACGCGAAGGTGTTGCCGTCGAAGAAGATGACGTGTAAGGGGTCAACGGCGCGGATGGCGGCGTGCACGTCGGTGTAAAATTTGACGACGCGGGTGTGCTTGGGGTCGGTGGGTTCGTTGAGGGGGTTGTACCCCGCGATCCACTTGTTGCCTTTGTAGTGCTTTGCGAGTTCGGTCCACAGCCAGAGCACGCGGTCTTGGTGGTCTTTATGGTTCCAGACTACATTTGAGTGGTCAGAGGTTATTTAATGCAGGCGGGATTGATAGGACTCACAGTTGGCGATGTGGCCTCCGTGATCAGAGTGCCAGTCGGTGTTCTGTCCGCCAGGAGCGGTGTGGAGATCCAAGATGGTGTAAATGCCATGCTTGGCGCAGAGGTCGATAACGCGGTCAAGGTGCTTGAACCCGGACTCTTTAAGCACGCGTGGTTCATGTCATCTGAACGATTATTAATACCAAGAAGAGTGGAGAGAGATAGGGTGGGGGGGGCTCACCTTCAAAGTGGCGGTAGTTGAAAGGGACACGTATGCAGTTGAGCCCGAGGGACTTGAAGAATGCTGCATCTTCGTCTTGAAAAAAGTATTCAAGGAACTGGGAGAGGAGCATCGGAATATTGAACTGAGGAGATATGATAGGGGGCGTACCTTGTCGAAGAAGAATTCAGACCTTTTCCTCGCCAATTGCTTCAGCGAGAGCCTCTCGGATCTGGAACTCGCATCCAGGATATCCTACAAAGAGAATGTCAGCTAATAAAACAAAAGGCGATCGACGTTCTATCCAACCTGAAATAAAATTCTCCATGCTAGAAACACACAAAGGTCAGCTCGAGCGATTATCTGTGGAAACAAGACAGAGACTAACTTCATCCATCCTCCAAGGCCAGCACCGCGCAGAATGACTTCCTTTCCCTCCTCATCGACGAGTTTGGTGCCAGACACTGTGAGGAGCGACATGGTGAGTATGAACAAGATGATCCGAGAGACATGGTCAGGGAGAGTTTATAAAGCCTTTTCCAAGAGAAATTGGACCAAGGATAGAGTGGTCAGTGGGAGTGGACCGACGTTTCGCCGCGAAGACGGTCACAGATCTTGTCAGCGGTCCTTGGGCCGTTATCGAGGCGGCTTTATAGTTCATGGATGAGGGAAAATTACGCCAAGGATAGAGCAGAATGAAGAGGCGGACCGACAATTCGCCGTAACGAGGGGGCTCTTTAGTGTACCTATAAAAGGCCGCCAATGCCTCTGCTGCGGGTTTGCTGATAGAACTTGGAGTTTGAGCTGGAGTTTGAGCTTGGATAAATTTGCAATCTCTAGTATTACTTGTGTACAGTACAGTACATGTATGGGCTGCAGAGAAGAAATGGCTCTTAGTAAAAATTTATGGAATACGGACAAAAACAGAGCGTGCCTGAGCTATCGATATGCGTCTCGAATTATCTCTGTCGACACGTCCTGCGCAAAGAATCAGATCAAGTTCATGGTTCGAGGCAGAAAAGGGCTGTATGACGTAATTTGATCGAACCAATCATGAACGCAGTGTGAACAGACTACTGGTGGGCTAAGTACAAAATACAAGTTACAAACATACGCCATAATATATCCAAAAAATGCGCGTATGTACAAAGTTCTAATCCAAGCGCAAGGATAAAAAAAATTTAGCTAGATGCTCAGTGCTTAGCAGTAAGTACGGGAAGAAAGCGGGGGGAATGGGTATCTACTATCGAAAGTAGAATTCAAATCGAATCACGACTTGCCAGCCCCCGTCCCCGCTGCTGTGCCCTTCTTCGGGCCCCTCTTCTTCCTCCCGTCCGCATCGCGGTCAAGTAGAGGAAAGAGGAGCCCCTCGCGGTGTAATCTGTGCAGAAACTCTCTGATGAAGGGCTCGTAATCCCATGTACGCTTGATATGGTCCGTCTGTGAAAAATGAAGGTAATAGGTAATATGTAAGTAGAAGAAGGAAGAAGGAAGGAGAGTAAAAACATATTAAAATAAAATAAACCATTTTACAGGTAAAAAAAGGAACACTCACATTCGCCCTGACGCCTTTCGTCAGCTCATCCTCCAGACCCACCCTGGCCCTATTCGCATCCCGCATACAGCTCTCCCAAGCCTTGATAAGTTCGCCCTCATCCTCCATGCGCGATATCTCGATGTCCCGCGTTTGTCTCCGTAGTGCAAAGTCTGGAGCATATACGGGGTTTTTTGAAGGGTTGGTTTGGTTTTAAATTGGTGGAGATGGGTGAGGTCGAGGTTGATGCCTAGGAGGGAGGGATCGACCTAATTTAGAGTTGGGGAAGGAGATAAGGAAGTCAATTGAATGAATTCATAGAAAAAAGGGACTCAGAGACTTACTTTCCCGACCCACCCCTCCCTGCTACTTTCTCCTTGTCCTTGTCCTTCCCCTTCTCCAGCGAGCTCGTCTAACCGCCTCTCCAACTGCACCTTCTCGCGCCTCCGATATTCCAGCTCGTCGCTGGCCTTTTCGTACGCGTCGTCTACGATAGCGAGGAGGCTAAAACGGATATTGCTCCCATCATTACCCGACCCGCCGTATTTCTCCATCTTCATGCGTAGAGCGGGGCGGACGATGTCCATCCATGATGCTGTTGGGTCTGCATCAGTGGGGTTAAGGGGCGCAGAGGAAGAGGGTATGGTGGAAGGAGACGCGGATGAGGAAGGGGGCACAGAGGAAATGGAAGGGGGTTGGGGGGCAGGCAGAGGTAGCTCCCCACTTCCAGTGGACCAGATTTGAGCCCGTCCAGTTCCCATACTTTGCCATAGGCAGGGACGTAGCCTATGAAATGGTACGTTTCTTCCTCTGGGTCCTCTTCTTTCGGTTTCTCCTCATCCTCGTCCTCGTCCTCCTCTTCGTCCGAGTCCGTATCTTCGACCCAGACTTTCACCTTACGATTCCTCTGTGGCCTCGTACTAGTACTAGCACCGGTTGCAGCAGTAGCAGTCGCGCTCGCGCTCGTGCTGGCTTGTTTGCCTTTTGCCTTTGCTTAGATTTAGATTTAACAGGAGATTTGGAAGTCGTTCGGGCGCGTTTAGCCGGGGGTGGCTTCCCTCGTTTGGGTGCTGTGCTTTCTTCGCCTTTCTTTTCTCTTTCCGCTTTTCGGCGTCAAAGGTGGTGATGGTGATGCTGTTGAGGGATGCGCGGACATCGGAGGGTCTAAAGCGAGTGTGGGTCAGTTGAGAGGATGAAAGGAGGAAGGACGGACGGACCTAGCCAAGGCATTGTGTGCAGCTCGGATGGTAAGAGAGTTGGTGACAGCCAGACCTCTCATCTACAGCTTGTAAAAAATAGAGCCATACAGAAAATAGAAGGAACACACCACAGGAGACATTTCCTTCGTGTCCTCCCTAAACCTCCTCAGCTCCTCGCCAACGTCAACGCCCGGACAATTGAGGACGACATTGAGAATGGAATGTGTCGCACACGCGTCATCACTGAGCTGATTCGCGAACCAGACGCGCTCAGCAGAGGGATCCTGAAAGTCAGCGGGGCGGGGGAGTCCTTGCGCCACATGAAGCAGAAGATGAGGCCGTGGGGACGGAGGTGGTCGACAGCCCATGGCTCGATGTCGTAGAGTTCGACTAGCCGAGGCCGTCGATGCGAGGTTGCGGGTGAGAGAGGTGAATACGCCTGGGTGGTGTTTAGTAATAGCATAGGCTAGAGAGCAATGGCTTGCCTGGGTCGGACTCGATAACGGCAAAAGGACCGCCGACGAGATCCATGTTGTCTCCAGAGTGCAATTTCCATTCTGATTGGCTCGATCAAATTACGTCACACAAGTTAAAGACCACCACATACTTTTGATGGAGCTGTGATACTCTACCTGTACGACCAAAAGTTAGCCCCTCCTCAGCTTGTCTGTCGAGGGCTTCTGTCAAATCGCTATTATTAAAGGAAATACATAGATGGGACCTGTCGCCTTGATTACTGTGACTGACAAAAGACACTGATCCATATTGTCCAACTCACGAGAGGAAAGAGATATATCTATTGCGGTGGGAGGTTGTGATTCGCAGTCGAATACCAGATGCCACGGAAAATGTAAATGCGTAGTCCCCAGCACTTACTGCAAGGGATTTATCGTCATCCCCAGAATCAGGAGGTTTGAATATAATTTCTGCTCAGCATATTTTTACCGCTGCTTGCGACCAACGTTAATGACCCCTCGGCTCTTTAAACTTTAAAGCAGAGCGACCTGCATCATGGGCGCGCATTTCCCCATGTCCTGTGCCGAATATGACTACCCCGGCCGCAAAAGGCGGTAATGAAAAGAATAACGAGATCCTTGACGACTGTCGAAGCAGCTCACCCTGTTTTATGCAAATCGTCTTCTAATTCCTCAACATTCGAATTGGCTTTTCAAGAATCAAGTTCATATCCCAAGCCATACCCTTCGAGGGGAAGCGAGACCGGGCCTCTTTATTAATTAAAGACATCATCCAGATCGCGCAGGTTCCAAAAGAAGCTTGACTAGTCGTTGCTGGAGCTATCTGTTATGTCAGTAGATTTATAGTATAGAGCGCTTATAGGCGGGCAATCCGGTGAACTGGGAAGGTTGGTGTAGAGCCCTGATTTTTCAGACCCTGAGATGCAGACCGCCATTACGCGGTGACGGCATATGACTTGAATCAGATTGAATGGTCGTCAGTGGAAAGTCATAGTGACTATATCAGTAATACGTAAAGAAGGATACCAAATGACATAACAAGAGCAAGAGAGACACCAAATGACGACCACCAGCACGCCGTAGCACGGGCGACCTTGAGTCTGTTTGACAGCTGGAGCAACTAGAGTCTAGAAAAGATCACGAGAGCCACGGGGCCTTTCCGGTCATATGTATTATAATGGATTCGGGGGCTCGTTAGAGGTTATCTGCAAGGTTTGACCAGAGGATTCTGCGTCTTCCGATTCACTTGGGGCGGTGGGGCTTCGACTTATATGGGAATTCCTTAGGAATAATCCAACTTGCAGATAACCTCTATTGAAGGAGCTTCCGTTCACGCTAGGCAAAGATCTTTTGACCGAAAATAAAGAATATTTTCACGTTCAAGCCAAACGGACCCGAAGTATTTACAGTAAGTTGATTTTTGCAAAATCAGGAGATTCATTTCTCCGATGCTAGTTGGAGCTGGTGCGCGCGAGGTCCTGGATGATAATCGTAGGAGAAAGGAGCAGATTAGATCAGATGGAGCCTAGATAGTGATAGACAGTCAAGCAAGGTATGGTATATCTGGCAAGCCGGGTCCAGGATTGAGAACCAGTAACAAGTTTCCTTGAATGACGGAGATAATACCCGTCTTGATGGCCACACAAGGCTACGTAGCAGGAACAAGTGAGATCCAGCAGACTACACAGAGGAAGATGGTGAGAATAACGAACCAGGTACTTTCTCGGCGTCAGATAGAGCGAGACGGGGTTGTATTATACGTACCAGGTCCGTACCTTATGTACGTAGAAGGTTTAGCATACAACGCTTGTCAAGACAAGGCAGTCCCAGGGAAGAATTCCTCTCACTTTCCAATACCAAAGAAAGTGGGTTGTAGGGCTTCAACAAGTCCGTGAACCTGTGCAAGGAGTGTCAGGGAGGTCGAAGTTTAAGTATGACAGCGTTTTGAGTATCTTCAAACGCCAAGTGGAAATGAATGAATGAATGTTAGGGTCGAAATGCCGATAGCCTTGTAGTCGGTGAGTGGCGACCCAATTGTGGGGGAGGAGTGCGTGGGCGCGTAACGCCATCCTTGTATCCGGTGTACTGAAGGGACCTTCTTCATAGATCAGAAAGTGGGGAGATTTGATTTCCACAAGGAATGATTATATGACAAGTATGGTTTCTAAAAAAGCAGGTTTAGCTCTAGGAAATGACAACACGAACACGCAGGGCAACTGCCACAAACACATTAAAGGGTTTACCTATGCTACAGTGGCTCCGTGGACTAAATCCTCCTGAAAGAGCGCCAAGGAAAGGTTTACAACGTGGTTTATTACTTTGCTGAAGAAGGCGGATGTGGAGGAGGCTCATTCAGCGGATTTTCCTCTCTCGCCTGCGCAAGTAGCTGGTCCAAGCCCCTCTCCCTCACCGCTCGCTATATAATAGCGGAGGATTAGCACCAGCATCCAATGCAGAAAAAAAAGCGAGCCCCGAGCCCTAGCGCACCTGGACGCAAGCCTTGTACTCCTCCCAGACCTTCCCGCATTTCGCTTGGAACTCGTCCGCCTTCTTTTTCGAGTATGCAGCTCGGGCCTCGACGTTTTGTGAGGCCGCTACGGCTGGCTCTAGGTAGCCTTCGAACCATGAATTGAAGCAGGAGTCATATTCTCGTTTGAGTGGGGTGCATTGCTCGGAGAGGCTTTGCGACATGGAACTGCTGAAGAGAGGGCGACGCTGACGCGAGTGACGAATTTGTCGGCCGGCGTCGATTTGTATTCTATTTTTAGCAATAATCCAACGAGAATTATTTAAACAACAGATTTTACAAGTCAGTTTGCCACTTTCAGATTCCAAAATGAATGAAGGGCAGCATGTTGTAATCCAAAACCCATGCACCTTCGTCTCTTGAGGTTCTAACTCAGGGAGTCTCCGGCTTGAACCAGGTTCCGATGCTGTATCAGAAGAATTACTGACTTCATTTCTCCACATGCGGGCGTAGACTTCGGAGGAGAGATCAGCAGCAATATGGTCATAAATCGGCAGTCATGGCTAAAAGGTTGCTGAACCCAGCAAACTGAAATCCGGTAGCAATGTGTAATGCTCCCTTGGGCAACTGTCCTCTACCGACATCAGCAGTCCCACAAGCAATAAAACATGTAAAATCAGCCACTGGAAGGCGGTGGCGCAACTTCGGCAAGCGAAAGCTGGTGGTCTGTGAGCCCCAATGAGGCGCTATAAAGTTCAAGACTGCCGTGGTGTCCATGACAAGTGGATCTTGAACGCGGCAAGGCAGGGTCGGTATCGAAAACGTGTGTACTATATTCTGGAGCCAGGTGTTGGAGTTCGCGTTTTCCGTTCATTCAGTATTTTATTCATTGCACATTGCAGCGTGTTTGGGTAGCAGGCCTTCACTCTTCCCAATCTCTCACAGAAGCCACCATGGTCAAGACACAATCAAGAAAGAAAAAAACTAGAGCAAAGAGACGGATTACGCCGCTGAAGGAAGGAAAGATACAGGGTGAGTTGGTACCAATGCAGAACAAATTATTTATTATTCCCTACGGAGAAGCGCCAATTGCCCGAGGGCGCAAAAGGCAGATTCCACTTGAAACTAGACCCCAAACTCACGACGCAGATACACGCCCTTGAGATCCAGCACGACAACCCTAAGGACGCGGTGGAGCACTGCAACAAACGTCGTGATGTTTTGCGGCAGGAAGAATTGTGAAAGTGAGCAAAGAATATGTGAATCTTGCACGCTACAATTCGGGTGAGGTTCTATGATCTTGAAGTGGTTGCAATGCTGATGCAGGCCCCTGCAGCGGCTCATGACTTCGTTGAGACAGTTGCAAGATCCTTACAAACGAGTTAAGACAGATGGGGGAAATCAATCACGATGGCTTGATTTCACTTGTGATGGCTATAAAGGAAAACATCAGGAATTTTGCTAGATCTTTTTGATACACAAGTCTGGGCGAACTATCCTGATAGGGACGGTAGTGCACGACACCATCCTGTTCCTACTCAGAAGTGGCAACGTCTCGTGGATGATGCTCGACATCTCGGCAATCTGTTGCGTCTGCTGATGACGAGGACCACTGGGCCGAAAATCTATGTATGGATTAATAGCAGTGAGATCGGTGTCGAGACATTGGCAGTTACGATCTTACCTCCAAGTCGTATACGGTTTCGGTCGAATGAAAAGAGGCCTTGAAGCAGATCACCAGGATTCATCACCTACGCTTTTGTACTACGGTGGGCGTCATTTTTATCGGCATTCTGTTCGTGTCCTTTCCACGCGTATTCTTGGATACAGAAGAACCCGAGTCAATGGCTGTTGTATGGCTGCTCAATTGTATGGGATGCGGCGAGGCTGAACTTGAACGTATCGCCTTTCACGTTACTACCTGTCGTGCCAATAGAAGAGAACAAGTGCTGAGACTGTTAGCTTGGAGGGCTGTTCACCGATTAGCAAAGTTCATATACGACGTCAGCCACTTAGCTAGGTATAAGCATGTCTATTTTTACAAGATCCCTGGTCATGATCAAGTTGCATTTATACATTAATGTCAATGAGGAAGGTGCTGATATTACTGTAAGACAAAGCGAGCGATAGGACACAAAGGTCAAAGGTAAGAAACATGAAGAAGGGCAAAAGGGAGGGTATCAATACCTCAATGCGAGTCGTGATAGAAGGTCCCTCGTAAATAGAACATAGTGCCATGATTCTCTCGTCCGCCTCGGCTATCATAGGGGTTATACTCAGCTCCAGACCGGAAACGCCAGACAGAGAAACATTTCCATGCATTTCCGTTCGGCCGCCGCGACTTCTCCATGCGCCCGTCGGTGTCAAGCAGACCCGTTTCAAGCATTGAAAGGCTTGTTATCTCCATAGACAGAGGAGGTTCGATTGGCTCTGAGGGTTCTGGTGTTAATAACTCTTGAGGAAGGTCTTTGTGGGGACCGGATCGGGTGAGCATGGTAAGAGTATGCGTTCTAGGGTGAATAGAGTAGATCTCGAAAAGAGGAGTAAATTAGTATAAGGAAGGGGAGTACGAGGAAAGCAAAACTTACAATAGCATCTTTTTCTATCACTTCAGAGGTGGCGAATGATCGTCTGTAGGCGATGACATCACCAACGCGAACAATCTTACGTTTCGCCAATGTGCCTAGCTTGACTTCACGAGCCTCTCTAACGAACATTTAGCAACAGTACTAGGGCTAAAAAACAAGAAATTGTACCCAGCTCTCCCATTAGATAGCATATCGCGAACTGAAGGCTCCAGTGGCAGATGGTTGTCTCGCATCCAAACCTCGTCTTTCCAAGGCGCGGCCACCGTACCAGTTTGTATGCCCTGTTGGAATTGCTCGACCTTGGCAGTGTGTGACTCTGAGAAATAGTTCAAGTAGAGGTGGTCCTGAAAGGTACGCGTTGCGGCCAGGAAATGAGGATCGTTGAATATGCCCAGGTTCAGCTCGGCTCCTGAAGATTCCGCCAACGGTTTCTCGTCAACAGCCATCATGTCATTACTTTCAGCCTTGACCAAAGGGTGGTCTGTCCCAAGAGTGGGTTCGTAACTCGTAAAGGCCGTTGGGGGAAGAAGAGTCTCGAGATGCATCCTTGCGTCCTCTGACAGCATAGACCACGTATTGTCGTTGATGATATCCTAATGAAGACTTCTATTGAGTTCCCTACAGCTTACAACAGAGGTCGATCACACAAGAAACAGAACGAAATGGAGTCTTTCGCTGGCAGAGACACATACTTGCATGTCCAGTGAGACTAGGTCGCTTTTAGAGCTCTCTAGCAAAGTCTTGAACGTTTTCTCCGGGTCAACTTCGGGCGCAGGCTTTGGCTTTACTGGTCGAACAGGTTCAGCGGCGACTAGAGTAGGTGCTTTCACTGGCTGCCGTGCTGAGCGGCGGGGACGTTCCATTGTGAAGAGAAGATGAGCGCAGATGTCAACAAGGCCATAGCCGAATTGCCGTGATTATTTGCATCTGCTACAATGCTCTTAGAATATAACAAGGTCAAATATCACGCGCGTTGGCTAAATTTAGATTTGGTCGTCCTCAAAGATCGCAGAAACAGGGTAATACCACAACTATTTGGTATTCCGAATTTCTGGAGTCGGTCACCAGCTGGTTCTAAAGAAGCTTTCACGTGCTATTTGTTTCCAAATTTTTTTTTCTTTCATTTCGGTTGTTCCCTTCGGCGGATCGCCTTTCAAGTACTCACGGCATACTTAGTACCTCTAGCAATGTAACATATGAGAAATTTCTTATCTAGTACCTAGATTACATGGGATAAAGTATCAATTTAGGTTTATTACATTGACGGATCTTAACAATTCTAACGTAGCAATCTAATCCCTCAGACGCATAAACTTCCAGAAAAGACGCAATCAAGGCGGAGAATGAACCTCTCCACTCGAAGCTTCGAACAGACGAGCCCCTTGAGGTAGTTTCCTAATGCCGAATCGTGTGTCCATTTTTTTCATATGTAAGTACTAACATATCGACTTGTCATTGTCCTGTGAATAAGCCCCACAAGTTTACTTCAAAATTGTGTCTCGACCAGAAGAATGGATGCCAATAAAATGTAGCCCGGGCGATTTTGATGATTACTGATTGGTTCGGCAATTTAAAGCGGGACCAGTTGACTTCTAGGACGTTCAGTAATGCAGAAAGCTATCCACAGAATATGTTTACTAAAGCCAGGTTTAACCCTTTAGTATCAATGCTTGGTGATGCTGCCAGCGCAAGTGAAACAGATTGACAGGACGGTATTATACGAGCGTGGCCAATGTGTTTAGCCTTACGTTGTGGAAGGATTTATTTCCACCTACTCTACTTTGGATCCCACACCTCTTTGGGGCCTTAAACCTCATGGACTGTCTTCCTGTAGGCTCAAGTTCCGGGGTACCCATTTATTTTCAGGATGCTTGCCACATGTTCCAATCTATGCGTCAGGTTTTTCCCGAGCCAGATATTGTTTCCACAGACCGTTCGTTGGAATTTCGGAGAAGCCTTTCAACAGGAACCTGAATTAAGTACTGTCAGCAAGCGAATGCATTCTGATCCCGTACACCTGCATGGACAGCGGCATAACCGGCGTACGGGCACTACACTCCACTGGGATAGGATGTTCATCGTATTCGGACTCGACTGTTTTCATGTTAATGCTTTAACACCTTAGCAGCTGTAAAATTTAGTTATCTGACTATTTTAGCCAACGAAGCTCGTGGACCTCACAGACAGGCCAGCAAAAAATGTTGTTCCCAGGCATAGTAAGGCCGTATACCCCCAAGGCCTTGGAGAATGTACCTATATTCCTTGGCGTAGTATCTGGAAATATGACCGCTAATCATCGACATATGTCTCATGATTCCGTTTTGATTCAGGAATTATTTAGCTCTGCCAAACTGTTAGACATTAATATGCCTCGCGGGACAAGACCTAGCGTTGGCCATTGGTTCAGGTTCAGGTATCAATAGCGGAAAAATTAGCTGACTTCTAAGCGTTTCACTGAATAGGATAACGGTCCGTACCAAGAATAAGTATACCGCATAGCTCAAATTTGGGGGGTAGATCCGAGAGGATTGGCAGGATTTTCGCTAGTGCGGATCTGGCTTGCTTATCGCACTGATTCCCCCCCGAGTTTCGCAGATGAAGAAAAGTAGGAATGAAGTTCGATGCAGCTTTACGGCTTTTCGGTATTTCCAAATACTTGAAACCCATGCGGTGCTATGCAACCGTTAGCCACGATTAACCTTCGTCCCGACCGCTGAAGCGCTTATATTTTTAGGGAGGTCGATATCTCGGTCGAAGCTACTCAAGTAGTGTTTTGCGAGAAAATTTGACATAGGTCGATATTTCCACTCCGCGAGTACTGGAAGAAAAGCGAGTTCCGGTACCTATCGTCTTGCTTAGGTTTATATTAGTTCATTTAGTTCACGCCTGTCATTAGCAGACAGAAGACTAAAAATTCCTGAGAACCGGCTGAAAGAAGTCCATGCTTCTCGCCGCTATGTGCACTCCATACACATCGGGCTCAGGCTCATCATCTGCACTTG